>PISX010003779.1:0-132058 GCA_004024625.1 Mellivora capensis | reverse complement strand
GGTGGGAATGCAAGCTGGTGCAACCGCTCTGGAAAACAGCGTGGAGGTTCCTCAAAAAGTTGAAAATAGAACTACCCTATGACCCAGCAATTGCACTACTGGGTATTTACCCTAAAGATACAAACGTAGTGATCCGAAGGGGCACGTGCATCCGAATGTTTATAGCAGCAATGTCTACAATAGCCAAACTATGGAAAGAACCTAGATGTCCATCAACAGATGAATGGATAAAGAAGAAGTGGTATATATATACACACTGGAATGCAATGTAGTCATCAAAAGAAATGAAATCTTGCCATTTGCAACGACATGGATGGAACTAGAGGGTATCATGCTTGGTGAAATAAGTCAATCAGAGAAAGACAACTATCATATGATCTCCCTGATATGAGGAAGTGGAGATGCAACATGGGGGGTTTGGGGAATAGGAGAAGAAGAAAAGAAACAAGATGGGATCGGGAGGGAGACAAACCATAAGTGACTCTTAATCTCACAAAACAAACTGAGGGTTGCTGGGGGGGAAGGGGATCGGGAGAGGGGGGTGGGGTAATGGACATTGGGGAGGGTATGTGCTATGGTTAGTGCTGTGAAGTGTGTAAACCTGGCAATTCACAAACATGTACCCCTGGGGATAAAAATACATTATATGTTTATAAAAAAATTAAAAATTAAAAGAAATGTATACTTTATTTTTTTAAAGATTTTATTTGCTTATTTAACAGAGATCACAAGTAGGCAGAGAGGCAGGCAGAGAGAGAGGGGGAAACAGGCTCCCTGCTGAGCAGAGAGCCCCATGTGGGGCTCGATCCCAGGACCCTGGGATCATGACCCGAGCCGAAGGCAGAGGCTTTAACCCACTGAGCCACCAAAGCACCCCCCAAAAATGTATACTTTAGATGTTAGCAGTGCACAGAAAGTGCCTGGCACATGGGTTGAGCTCGGTATATTTTAGTGATCTGTCTTTGCGGGCAATTGAATATTTGAACATAGAGATAAGAGAGGCAGAGGGCACCATCATAGTAATAGTAATAGTAATAATTGCACATGGCACTTACATGGCATGTTCTATGCTTGGCACATCACATATGTTAACTCATTTCATCTTCAGAACGACCCCATGTGGTAGGTACTGTGTTTTTTGTCTCCATCTTACACGGAAGGAGTCTGAGGTCCAGATTGTTGAAATAACTTGGCCAAGGTCACAGAGCTGAGTAGGGAAGTTGGGAGGTAAATGCCAATTATTTGATTGAGAATCAGTGCTTTGAATCAACATACCGTTTCTGCAAGTGTCGGATAAGAAGCAAGGGAGGACCAAAGTGGGGGATATGGTAGGGTGAGGCTTAGTTGGTTTGGGTGAAAGGAACATGAGACCTGGCATTAAAGAGCATGTTCTCATGATCAGGGTTCTAGAGCGGAGAAATCTGAGATATTCTCTTTCTCTTTCTCTCCCTCTCTCTCTCTCTCTCTCCCTCCGCCTCCATATATATATATATATATATATATATATATATACACCCCAAACTATCATATGTTGAGCACTTACTGACTTACCATATGTTGGTACTTTCCAGGCATTGTTGTATTTCATCTTCACGACAGAATCCTATGAGAAAGGGTTGTTATCCCGAACCTTAGAAGTTAAGGATGTTGCTCATAGCCACATGCGTAATAAATTGTGGTGCAAGTATTTGAAACAGCTGGCGGCCTTTACTGCTGCATGGGTCACCAAGTGTTTTTTCCCGTATTAGGTATAAAACTTACTTTTCATAACCCTTTTTCACCCCCAAATTATTTTTACCCAGCGACACTAAAGTCATCTGTGGATGTCAGTGGTCATGTAATTCTTTACTCGTGGCCTCTCAGCCCTTTTTTCTTAGTTCACAAAGGACATCTTGACATATTTCTTTCCTAGGGAGAGCCTCCCCTCATGGGCCACAGTTACAGCCCTCTTTAGATGTATGACCTTTGCCCCATCGTCACTCTCTCATTTGGCACACAGTGGTTCAAATCATCTCCCCTGTCCATAAACAACTGCACTCGTGAAGCAGAAATGACTATTAAAAAGAGTGGTAGAGACTCCCTGTTGGGACCTCTAATAGGCTCAGCCAAAGACCAAGGAACATTACTATCACGTCCATATGTGTCCTCTTACGGGGTCAGCCTCACGGAAACAGGCACAATAATAGCTCCAGACAAAAGCCGGGGATAATATTGAACTCACTTTCCCAGGAGAAACCTTTCTCAGAGGCCACCACATTCCTGATGAGGGGCAGCAAGCCCAAGAGACGGAATGGATTTGAAATTTTTTTTTTCATTTTCAAAGCTAGTGAAATTAATTTGTATATGCTCCCCTGGGCTTTCTTTTCTTTTCTTTTTTTTTTTTTTAAACTGGGCCTTCAGTTTGCAGATTCAAAGTGTGGGATCATCATGACACACCAAGCCTGTCCCTTTCACTGCAGACCGGAGCAGAAAGTATGTTATTGCTCCCTATTATCTAAACAAGGCAGACGATCTAAAAGCCTGGCCACACAAGGCACATCACTCGCCTTCGCTCCTCATATCGTTGCCATTGTGTGTTTTTGACTTGGTTGATCAGATGCCAGGTTTCCAAAAAGTTTTTAAAGATAAAGCAAGTTTTTTTGCACCTGGGCTAAAAAAGACCCTTAGTTTCAAGTTAGAGCATTAATGATGACACATAGAAACCCTGGTGACATCTCCATTTCTATGGAACACACGAAGCAGCTCGGCAAGCAGCTTTGCAAGCTCTGCAAGCATTTTCTGTGTGGATCCAGTTTTCTTTTCTGTTGCAATGAATGTAATTTTAGTTGTCATGTGTCAAAGTTTATACTCCTACTCTAAAGCATCTCTTCAACTTTAACAGCATAAGTGAAATCACCCAAGTGTATGGCCTCACTGGTAATATGGCTTTTAAAATATAAGCTCTTCTCCTTTATACCCCTTGTCATTAACTGGTAAATTACTAATTTATTTCCTATTAGAATTTATATAGTTTGCAGCAATTAAGAAGAAAGGCATAATTGCTGACAAACCCAGGGCACTATTTAAATCACTTCCTTGTTGACAACATATTTCTCTTTCCTCAAACTGAATGTCACTGAAATCTGATTTGTGCAGAACCCTTGTGGACGAGCACGCTGCACCTGTCACCTGGGCGCTAGCATTTTGCTAAGGATCAATTTACATAACCTCATTTAATGGTTCATAAATCATACCCATTAAGCCCAGCTAACAGGAACCAAGGGTTCTAATTTATGCTGCCTTTCATAGCAGAAAATTGGGAGGCTGGAGCCTGTGGATAAAGAACCCAGGTCTTGCCTTTGATTGTTGATTGTGATGGTAAATGTATGGATGATGAGAACAGATTTTCACTTTATTGATTTCCTGCCAAAGCACAGCATGCTTTATTGTGAGAAGGCGCCTTTTGGCAGCGATGCTGAAAGTGGCAGTTGTTCGGGAGCCCTTTGCCAAGATGAGGTCTAAGACAATACAGAGTGGTAAATACTAAAATACTATCAAGCTGAAATGTTATTCTTTAAAGGAAAAAATGAATCTTTAACCTTTTGGAAATCAGTGACCTTTTCTCCTCCGCAGCACCTCCCCGCCCCCACCCCAAAGCGTGTGAAGCCAAGAGTGGGAGACAAGATGGTTTTAAGAAATGAAAAAAACAATGCTTTCCAACCCCTGCCCTAAGTCACTTGCTGAGGGAGGCTCATGCAAAATAATGCAGATGTCTAGAATCCTTCAGATAATGACATTTCAGCCAGCATGTTCTCCGGGACCACGTCTGCAGTCCCTGCTCCCTCCCTCTCCTGCTATGCACTGCTTTTTGGTTGAAAACCCGGAAACACTTTTTCTCTCTATTTCATTTTCCCCCTTTAGGTCAAGATATTGTATCCAACTACATATAGTTCTCGGCAAAATGCAATATATGAAAGGTCATCTTCTCACAAGTGCTTGGGCTGGATTTCAAAATAGCAAAAGTGGTCCTAAGATCATTTTCCAGATGAAAAACATCTCTTAAGCATTGCTGAGGCATATTGATTCCCTTCTCTCATCTCGGTTCTGCCCTATAATGGACATTGTATATTCTCATTTTAGCCTGTTCTCAAAATCTTTGTTAAACATGATGATTTTTCCTGATAAAATGGAGTGCCTTTCCCCACCATCTCTCCCCTCAAGGCAAGTTTTTTCTGAAACACTTCACTTTGATTCCAGGTTGTAGATGTTGCTATGGAGGCTTATTTGATGTGGACTGCAAACACTGTGGCCGTCTCCCTACCCCCATCTTTAATGTCTAAACGTGCCGTGCAGAAAACCAGTTGGCAGGCAAGAGAACCAAAGCAAGCTTGGCAATAGCTTCTCTCTGCTTTCCCATCCAATGGGAAATGTCTCATAAGGTCGTCCTTCATAAGGAAAAATCAATAGTATCTATGGCTTTTTAAAGGAAGTCCCTCTTTATAAGGGAAAATCAATGGTATCCATCTTTTCTATCATCTGGGAGGATTTCCCTAGAATTAGTTACCTAGAGCTCCTAATAGAATGCAAGTGGACATGGAGAGTTTAATCATGTTTCGAACACATTACCTCCACTCTCCTGGTCGCAGAACCCTTCTTGCCCAGGGAAACCCATTTCAGCTGATGAAGATCGGGTTTACCCTACTTTCAGCTTCATCCAAAGGGATAGGCCCATAACCCAGGCCTGGCCTGTAAGAGGATAGCCATGCCCCTGGTCCAGTCATCAGTTCAGGAATGGGTACCAGACAAGACCCTGGGAGTTGTCTGGAATCGCTGCCAGGGAAGACCATATTTCCTCTCCGGAGTTATTAATCTGGTAGTAGATAGAGTCTCCCCAAGAAATGGAGAGTAAATAACAGAGCTTCAAAGATATCATTGGAGCCCCTGGATTCAGCCACGTCTGAAGTTAGATACACCTCTGGGCTTGCTAGTGTCATGAATTCATAAATCTATGCTTCAAAAAAAAAAAAAGCTAGATTGAGCTGATTTCTGTCACTTGCATTACTAGTATTTCCACTTAATACATGGAGGAGCTTAATATACAAAAATGTGGTGGAAAAAATATAGTTGTTGTTTTTTTTTTTACTAGATTCTAGATTCCAGTCCTGACATTGTCACTGAATCTCTAGGCTTTAGTTTTCTTATTTAAACAGCAACAACAACAAAACTCTATTGGAGGATATGTAAGACCCTTTCCAAATCTATATTCAATTCATCCATTTATCCAATTATTCATTCATTCATTTAACAAATATTTAGTGAGAGACTATTGACTGGCACTTACTAGGCAGTGGAGATACAAAAGTGAACAAAGTAGGAAAAAAAAACAAACCCTACCTTCATACAGACTACATTCTGGTTAATAGAGGCAGACATACAAATAATTAAAAGTATCTGGGAAGATATTAAAATCTTAAGCAGTACTTCACTTGTTTAATACTATATAACAACCCCCCCACCCCCGCCAAACTTAGAGACTTAAAACAAGAAGCATTTGTTATTTTTCACAATTCAGTGGGTCAACCATTAGGTCTGAGCTCAGCTGTGAAGTTCTTCTGCAGATCTTGCCTTTGCCTGGGATCACTCATGTGATAGCAGTTACCTGGCAGCTTAACTGGGGTTAGAATGTCTAAGATTGTCTCACTCACATGTCTGGGCTGTGATGCAGGCTGCCTGTCAGCCCTCTCCCTTGATGTGGGCTCTCATTCTTCCCTGTTTAGCCCAGGCTCCTATACATGGCCGTGGGAGTATCCCAAGACAGAGAAGGCAGACCTAGGCTCTGAAACTCACTGACATCAGTTCCACCACATTCTTTTGGTCCAGGCTAGTCACAAGGCCAACTCGGATTGAAGGTGTGGGGAAACAGAGTCCAGCTCTTGACAGGGGAACTGCAAAATACTGTGGCTTTACTTTTTACAATCGACTATAAGTAGGGTAGCCAGAGAAAGCCTCACTGATAAGATGTCATTGATGTAAAGCCCTGAGGGGCTGAGGGAGCAAGCCATGTGTATCTCTGGGGGAAGGACCACCCAAACAGAGGGAATACTTCTAAAGGTCCTGGGGTGGAAGAAGCCAGAAATCCAGGCAGCAGGAGGGAGGAGCCTAGCACAGCTAACTTGGAATGAACAACGTGGAGAGTAGAAGCAGATGAGCTCAAAGTGATAATGGGGATCTGTGCCTTGGAGAGGGTTTTAAGGGCTTTGGCTTTTACTCTAAGTCAAAGGAGGGGACCACTGGTGGGTATTGAACAGAAGAATGGCAGTTTAACTTACATATCCACTAAGGAGCTCTCTAACCACTGTGTTTTGAATAGACCAACCAGGTCAAGATCGAGAGTAGAAGGGCAGAGAGTAAGACATAGGCTCAGAAGATAGTGTGGAGCCTGTTTGTAGAAGATCTGGAATGCCAAGCTGTGGGTTGGTATGGTAGTGGGTTCCTCCAAATTGAGATCCAGGATTTCTTATCATCCACAATGGAAGTAAAGGAGGACAGGAAGTGGGGACTAGTTTCAAGTCTATGAGCTATATTCACTATTTCAGAAAGTTTAAAATATTAAGCGTCTTTGTCTTGGTAGGTATTATGTAGCACTTTTTCCTTTTGGAAACCTTGGTTAGATCAGATGGATAAGAAGGTTGGCTTGACTGTTACTGGCAGCACAGGCATTTCTGGGATGTGATTGGGCCATTTGGTTCTATTAACAGACCTACAGGCTGGGCAGTCACTGCAGAGAGAGCATTTTACAGGGACCTGTGATTATGAGGCAAACACAATTACAGATACCTGTAATGAACAGTGCTTAAGTTTACTTGCTTAACTTTGTTGCTTTTTCACACTGTAGATTATAATTTTATATTATTATGCAACCCTGATAACCACTGGTTATTGATGAAAATTTAATGTTCAAGTGGAAATTGTGCCAACACTTACTAAATGCTATTTGGCACTTTCAAAACATGGTATCCTGCATAACATGGAACTAGAGGGTATTATGCTAAGCAAAGTAAGTTAATCAGAGAAAGACAATTATCATGTGATCTCACTCACATGTGGAATTTAAGAAACAAAACAGAGGATCATAGGAGAAGGGGAAGAAGAATAAAACAAGATGAAACCAGAGAGGGAGACAAACGATAAGAGACTCTTAATCATAGAAAACAAACTGAGGGTTGCTGGAGGGGTGAGGTGTGGGGGAATGGGGTAATTGGGTGATGGACATTAAGGAGGGCATGTGTTGTCATGAGCACTGGGTGTTATATAAAACTGATGAATCATTGACCTCTACCTCTGAAATTAATAATATATTATATGCTAATTAATTGAGTTTAAATTTAAAAAAGAAGAGAAGAAATGAAAACAGGTAAAAAAAACTCCAGGGTACCCATAGGCAGAGTGTACGTTGATCGCTTTTACTTTAAAAGTAATAATGGAAGATATAGGTCTTTTATTAAATAATTCTTTCTGGACCAGGATGGGGCATAAGTTATAAATAATACTATCCTATAGCTCTGATATTTTAGTTACATATTTTTTGGTATCACCAGGCAGAAAAGGGGGAGGAAACAGTTTTCCTCTTTTTAATTTTGAACTTTTCTGTAACCTATTTCTTAGATTCATTAACTTGATATTTTTTCAAGCTACTGAAACTTTCAAAAGTCATAAATGTCTAACAATCAGAGATAAGTCTATATGTTATGGGACATGTGAATTAATACTTTATAGTCATTGAAGATATTGTAAAATGTTTATTGAATGAACAAATTTAAATTGTAAAATCATGGACATGACATGGTTACATTTTTAAAAATGCATGTGTGTGCACATGTGTGTGTGAGTGTGTATACATATGTGCTTAGCAAAAAACAAGAATAACAGAAATTTTTAAAGTAGTTATTTCTAGATGTTAAATATAGGGTTTTGGGGGCACCTGGGTGGCTCAGTGGTTAAGCCTCTGCCTTCAGCTCAGGTCATGATCTCAGGGTCCTGGGATTGAGTCCCAGTAGGGAGCCTGCTTCCCTCTCTCTCTCTGCCTGCCTCTCTGCCTACTTGTGATCTCTCTATCTCTGTCAAATAAATAAATAAAATCTTGAAAAAATAAATACAGGATTTTATTCTAAAAATGTACCTATATTTTCTATTTGTGTATATTTAACATGTATTATTTGTATAGTTTTTACTACTTGACACACGAATTAAAGGAGACAAATATATGGCAAATTTACTTTTTATGCCAGATGGTTACATCCTAACTTTGGTTCAGGTGAGATGGGTTTAAGCAAAAGGCAGCCTGAGACCCTTCCAAGTCATTCATTCAGCTACTGCATCAGTCAGGGGTTTGAGGTTTGCTTTTTGCCCATCCTGGGTCTCACATCGAGCTCCTTCTCATGGAAACCAGTTAACATCATAAAGGGCTGGTGTTCCAAAAAATCCAATTTGTGAAACCTGGTCTAGACATTTTCAAAATTACAAATCACAGCCATTATTAAGAGGATTCTAGAAAGTGCTTTTTCATGACGACTGATTAAATACATTGAAGGACAGACAGGTGAAAGTGAAGAATATTTAACGGAAATTACAAGTGAGCAACTTGAGAGTAGAAACCCATTTCTCTTTCGTTCTTGTATCTTGTAAACCGGTGTAACTTATCAATAAAAGATTTGGTTGCCATCTGCTAGATTGAACTCTCAACATTTTGTTTAGGAGGATTTGTAATAATAAAAATTCACTTCCCCTACCTTTGCAATAGAAGCCCATTCTTGGATTTAAATTTACTGATGGCCCTTTCTATTCATGACCTTGTTCTCTTGCTATCTGCCAAATCTGAAAAGTATCAATATGGGTTCCTCTGAGTCAAGAGGCTAAAGAAGCACCTGTGTGTCTCGGGAGTTGAGTCGCATTTCAGGAACAATGCAGAAATAAGTTTCAAATGCTTCATCTTTACTCTTGTGGCTTTCACTTATGGCATTAGCACTATGTTTGATATTATCAAATAAGTAACATCGAGATCAGTACAGATATTATTTCGTTAATGTTGACTTTCCTTTATTTTGAAAAAAAAAACGCATTCTTTCTCTTTAGGGAAGCATTTTTGGTCAGCTGATCTTGTGAGAATATAGAGGATTGAGAAAAGTGAGTTGTCTCTGTTTCTTCTTTTAAATCAAAGTCGCCCTGATATCGGTTAGCAATTGGATTATGTGAAAAATCCCAACACAGCATAGCTCTTCTATTGAAATTGGATTGATTTCTTTGGAGACCATCTGATCTCAACAGCAGACTGTAAAATATCCTCTGGACCTTGAAAGAAACTGAAATTAATGGATTTTTTAAGAAATCTAAGCTCTCGGTTTTTTGAGCATGGAAAAATCCCTTCTCCCAGCAATTTACATCTAAAAAAAAAGTGAAAATGTTCTTGTCTGTACATATAAAAAAGCCTAATACTTCACTGTTGTGCTGAACTTTCCGATTTCTCTGTTTACTAAAGAGAATTACTATGTTTTCAAAAATGCAAAAATTTTCTTTGAAATATCTTATCAACCCATAAACCCAAAGTTCTTCAAACTGCATAAACTTCAAGAAAAAGTGCATCATTTTTAAAAAAGGGATATAATGTGCCTCATGGGCTTTTGATATGCAGAAACTCATTAATCCCTCCAACCCTATGTTAGGATTCTCAACTGGAATATGTATGTCCTTCTCTTGAAGCAACTTGAAGCCAAAACATAAGATTTTGTGACGTTTATGATTAAGTGCGATTATATTCTGGTGATGACCCAAGTTACACAAAGATTAATCATATAAGCCTTTTAAATTAATTACCTTTTCTGAAAGTTTTAAATCAATTTAACTTGAGAATATTTTGTACTTTCAGTAATACATATACTGTGTATGTATATGTAAATATGTAATATATGTAATATGTAAATATGTAATATATTACATATATATGTAAATATGTAATATCTATATTCATTCTTATTGATTCCTTTTCTCTGGAGAACCCTAATACGATCTCTTTGCCTTTTTTAAAAATGTCACATGAGTCTTCTTGTTTGCATGTGGAGACTGTGAATAAGCCTTGTCCCCCACCTTCCAGCTACATTAAGGGCTGCAATTCAGTCCACAGTCTTGTAGGTTGAAGGAGTTCTTGGTCTAAAGGACCATATTTTCTAGCATTCCCAGAGTGGGTCTGCACACCAGCAGCTCTCCCCACCTGCAGTTTCTCAATGCCCAGGATAGGGATTCCCACTCACTTGGATAAGTGTCTCGCTTTCTTATGGTGACTTTGGGTCTCTGAGTTGTAAGATAGAACACTTGAGTGGCCTGCTTTTTCCAGTGTCTGTAACTACCTTATATTTCTTTTAAAATAGATCTGAACTAACCTGGCAATACGTGTCAAAAGCCTTAAAAATACATGTGTCCTTGACCTAGCGATTCTACTTCTAAGTCTCTGCTCTAGGAAATGATCAGAGACTTAGAAAAAGATTAATTTACAAGGATGTTGATTATAGTGTTTATAATAATGAACATAAGGAATATGAAATGCAATCTAAACTATAGGAGATTGATTAAAGTTTTATACATACTTGTCATGGAATATTAGAAAGATATTTAAGAAATCAAATTACAGGACTTGCAAAAATGTTCATGACATAGGTAAGTGGAAAGGGCTATGAGGTTATACAGGAACACTGTACTTTCCACTTATTTTGCTACAAACCTACAGCTGCTCTAAGAAATAAAGTCTATTTTTAAAAAATCTATATGAACTATAAACAAACATTACAAAGCCATGATTTTTATAATCCCTCTTTATAAAACCAAAAGACTATATACCAAAATATTCATAGCAGTTTTTTCTTTCAGAATTATGAGTGATGCTAATATTCCTCTTTATACATTTCTATGTTCTCCAAATTTCCAAGTGACAACTATTTAGTAATTTTTAAATCCAAAGAAAAAAATTAAACAAGGAGTATTGTTTAAAAAAATAACCAGAGGGGGGTTAGGTTTGGAGAAACTAAAGCGTCAAGTAGCTCAGAATAGTCTAGGATATAGGAACCAGATAGAGAAAATTCAAGACTGGGGGAGCCCAGCCCCTGAATTTAGTGGCATTTTTCGAGGAAAAAAGACCTTCAGAAGAACAGGTTATCATTGCCAGAGGAAATCCTCAGAATGTCAGTCTACTTTAAAGACCTGGACCCCCCCCCCCATGCTTTCTGTGGTACCTTGACCTACACGATCCTCTCCTTTAGTGACATTTCAGAAGGTCTGTGGTCTCTTAAAAGAGAGAAGGCAGATGGAGAGCTAGGGGCCCAGAAACAGGAGAGAGCGTCTCAAGGGCTTAAGAAGGGCTTACGCGCTTGTCCTGGGCTTAAGGGAGAGATTCCAGTTTCCCTTTGCCATGCTCCACCCAGTTCACTGAGAAAGGCAGAATTCCTAACAGAAGCCCTATTGAGAAATAAAGATTTTATCTTTGATGCTGAAGTCTCTGTACTGATTTGGAAATACTTCCCATGTATATTGTTAAGGAAGAAAAGCAACGGCAGAACAACATATAGTATGCTACATTTTGGTTAAACAAGGGAAGAAAAAATAAAACTAGAAATACATTTGCTTGCATTTCCCTCAAGTAACACGGGAAAGATATACATGAAACTAGTAAAAGAATTGACTAAAAGGAAGATGGGAAACAGGGCGGACAGAGACAGGGCTATAAGCAGGTCTTCTCAGTGAATCTATTTTTATGTCATTTTGATTTTTGAACTATGTGATTATATTGTCTCCTCAAAGAGGTAAAATCCAGCCAGAGGTTAAGGGAAAAATAAGATCATCTCTTTGAGGGGATGGGGACAGGGGACAGGAGGACTTGGCAGGTAGGTTAGTGTCAGTCTTTTTTTAATTTTTAAGATTTTATTTATTTATTCAACAGAGAGAGAGAGAGATCACAAGTAGGCAGAGAGGCAGGCAGAGGGAGAGAGGGAAGCAGGCTCCCCGCTGAGCAGAGAGCCCATGTGGGGCTCGATCCCAGGAACCTGAGATCATGCCCTGAGCTGAAGGCAGAGGCTTAACCCACTGAGCCACCCAGGCACCCCAGTGTCGGTCATTTTCATCACAAGGTAGAGGAATTATCAGACAACTCTTTTGACAATGTGATGTGGCCACTTAGGGTGTGGAGGTCAACCTCAGAGTTTGATGAGAACCTATATCGTATCTTACCATTTTGTCACCCTTGCTCCCAGCCAGGTGTTTGGGTCCAGAGCTACTCCATTGCTGGTGGGACACAACGAGGCATTTAGTACCTGGGATACAGGCTACCAACCTGCAGCTCTGGGATGCTTAGGACCTGGGGTCTGTTTAAAACAGAACACCCAGAGCTGGGCCCAGGAAACAAGCCAGTTCTAGATCATGTGGCACAGACTTCTGTCTTCCCCTGCTAATTCAATAGGCTATGGAGGAACTATCTCTGCTAATGTGCTTTATGTGGCAATGTGATTATAGGCATGAAAAGACTGGAAAATGTGACTCATATATCTGTAGGCATTTGTGTTATGTTATGTTACGTTATGTTATATGTATCGTTATGTTAATATGGATACACTCAATTCTTGGTTTTGCACAAAGAGAATTGTCCAGCTGGCAAGGACAGGGTCAGTCAAAACAGGGCTGGGGCTGGGTACAGAAAATCTGAATACATGCATGGAAAGAATTTTAAAAAGTGAGTGTTTAGAGGAAGAAGGAAACAGGGAGAGGGATTAACTCCACGCCAAAAACCATAGAAAGGGTTCTGCCTCTTTCACTAACCTGCATATGGGGTGGTCAGATCAGAGGCTGTAAAATTTTAGGGATCAGAAGGACATTAGAAATAAATTGGTGGAACTGCTTCAATTTACAAACAGGGAAACTGAATATAAAACATTTGTGTGGTAGATGGGAGAAGGTGCACATACGTACCCAGATGTAACACGTACGTGTTGTCTACTCATCCAAACATATACCTTGGAATGTTTTCCCATCCTCAGGCAACTTAACTTACACTCAGTTTCCTTTAAAATATTGCCACTAACTCATTCTCACTGCTAAAATGAGTCATGAACACCAGGCTTCTCTGTCCATTTATTATTTTGTAGCTACCGCCAAATGCTGTGGAAATGGTTTCATTTACCTCCAAAATTTGCCAAAAAGAATCCAATGGTGACTGAAACCAGTAATGACTATTTTCTATTTTCTTTTCCCTGAGTAATTGACCATTAATTATAATATCAATAGGCAGTGGGTAAGGAAAGCAGACCCACGTTAGGGCTACATCTCATTTGTAACTGTTTTGTCTATATCATAAATCTCCAATATTGGGCTATTGTCACCCATGATGAATTATTGTGAGCATGTCGGCACACGGTGGAAGTCAAGTACATTCAAATACTACTCAGTCAGAATTGAATTTGGCATGATAGTCTCATAAAAGGGGGCTCAATTGAGAGTTTCCACTTGCCTGCTCTAAACTTGTCACTTGTAGGTGCTAAAGAGCTTGTTGTGTTGGTTTAATTAGTCAACAAATCGGTCCTTACTTGATTGCGTGGTCGTATCACATATGTTAACACTTCAGTGTTTGATGGAGATATTAACAAGTGACAAGAGTCTCTTGGTCTGTGGACTTTAAAGAAGAGAAGCTCTTCTATATTATTTCATTTGGCCCTGCCAATATTTATTAGATCATGCAGCCTGCAGGCTGCCAGTTAAAGAAAGACAACACAAACATTTTTCAGGGTTATGCTCATCTGTATCCCAAAGAAGGGTCACTGAACAATCGATGGGAGAAGAGCATAAGTAAGATAAGTGTTTTCTTCCACTGCTTACAAATTCATTATTTGATACAGTTTGCTACAGACCTCCTTTGAGCTTTCTTCACTTAAAGATAATTTATGACAAGAACAGAGAGGTTCTTGAAAATGCTATAGCAACTGAAGCTGAATGATACCACACTGGTGGGAGACGCCGAGTCACCCGAGGCTGGCAAAGAGGAAGTTTGCATTTGTATGAAGAACCGTATTAGTTAACATTCATCCATAGTGGATAGAATTCTCATATTAATAGTCAATATGAGATTCAAGGGAGAAAAAAAAAAAAACCTTCACACCAAAATGAGTATTCCCAGGAGCAGGGGTAGGGGATAAAAAGTTGGTATACCCTGAAAGTTTGCAAAAGATCCGTCTATTCATTTTTTTCTATAGCAGAACAAACAAAAGGGCCGTGCTCACTTTGAAGGGCTGGCTTCATTTGTTCCATCTCCATTCCGTTATTGCTTTTCTCTGCGCATAAAATTATGAGCCGAGACTCAGGTCTCCATGCCATGTGCAGAAATGACGTAAAGCATATGAACCAGAACCATCAGACAGGTCATTTTGGTCGGACATTGCTTTGCAAAAAAAAAACCCAAAATAAACAAATATACAAAAACATTTAAATAACTACGAACAATTCAGAAATTGCCAGCAGTGACTTACCCAGGGAATATGGCAGGATAAAATTATGACTGAAGGGCTTTCTGTCAAGACGCTCTAGTGGGAACTTTTAAAATCCGATTTATTTTTATCTACCTTCAGAAACTGCCTGAAAACTCAAAAGTTCCTTACCTCTGCGCCTCTCAAGGATAAAATTTGTCATTCCTGTCCTTAGAAGTGCTCACACAGGGACGCCTGGGTGGCTCAGTTGGTTAAGCGGCTGCCTTCGGCTCAGGTCGTGATCCCAGCGTCCTGGGATCGAGTCCCACATCGGGCTCCTTGCTCGGCAGGGAGCCTGCTTCTCCCTCTGCCTCTGCCTGCCACTCTGTCTGCCTGTGCTCGCTCTCTCTCTCCCTCTCTCTCTCTGACAAACAAATAAATTAAAAAAAAAAAAAAGTCATGAGAAGTGCTTACACAGATTTATTCAGCATTTAATTGTGCCCTGGTCACTATGTTGTTGGTCAGAGACCAACGCTTATCTCTTCCTTAACTACCACCAGGTGAACCACCGCCCCCCAGTGCCCTAGGGTCTGGCCTAAGTGTTCATCTCCTGGTTGGCTGGTAATTGTCTTGGAGCCATGGGAAAGCACCAGGAGGGGGTGCACGTGGAATATTCAAGACAATGTTGTCTTTACATTCTCTGCACACGCATTCGGAGAACATAAATACCCATGGGCTAAGGAAGGTTTTATCTACGTAATGATAAATACTCTTCTAATACTCCGCCGTGGGACTGAGGCAGCTGCAGTGTCCTTGGGAAAGCCTTTCCACTCTAAGGTTAGCGTGTAGAGAGAGCCGAAAGGAGGAATGCACTTTCTTGCCTACTTTCACCGCAGCTTTTTCTTAGTCTGGGCACCAAACTAAGTCACCTTTAGGAGGTGATTAAACTTCTCAACGTCCTCATCCCATCCCCCACCATCACACATGCTTTTCACTGGAGTTGCGAATCAACTCCCAGACCCAGCCAATCAGGTTTTACTGGGAAGCAGGCCTTCGGTGAATGCTCCTTGAGTCATCATTGATTATGGTAAATTATGACTTTTAGTCTAACCAATAAAAACAAAAAATAGTTTGAGTGAGTTACTAGTGAAAGGGTAAAGGAAGCAAGATGGACTGTGCTGTGGGGTAGCACAGATTTATGTTAAGAATGTGAAAGCTTTGGCAGAGTAATTTTCTTTGGAGGAGAAAGAGATGGGAAATGGGTTGGTTGGCCTGCAAAAGATACCGGTGTCCTCAATGCAAGAATTTTCCTGCACTGAGCTCTAAAGAAAAAAGAAGAAAGGCAAAGGATGCAGAGAATGAAAAGCCATTTGATGTGAGGTGAAGAGGGAGGATTAGGGGGAGGGGAGGGGGGCAAAAGCTGTTAAAAGGGAAGCAAAGGAAGGAAGAAGGGAAGCAGGAACATGTGTGACTTAATTTAAGGCTCAATCTCCTGGAGCTTCCAATTTTTTGCTATTACCACAAGGCTATTAAAGAACATCCTTATGCATATAGCTTTGGGTCCTTCTAAAAATTATTGGGCAAAAGGGAAATATAAGGGCCTTTCTTGCTACTTTTTGTCATTCTGTAATGTTGAAATTTCATATAATTAAGCTGGATTGATTTTATAGTCAGAAGAAAATAATGAAGCAACATTAAACTAAGAAACAACTTTTGGAGCCGTGAGTACTTATGAATAGAAAAATTAGAAATAGCAGCCTCTGAGGTTAGCGATTCAATAGTAAGTTGTGACTGTTAAAATCTTTTCAATTCATTTAGGAATATTTACCTCAGCTTCCAGAAATGCTTTGATCTCTTTAAACATATCTACTTTCAAAAAAAGTTTGTAATCTTCTCTTTCAGTTCTAAGAGATTGTCGCTTGCCGCCTCACACAGGAACAAAACCATTTTCCCGGAACTGGCTAGAAAAATCTTATTTCAGTAATTTTTCCAGTCCTTCCATGGGATGGGAAACTGTTCTTAAAAGCGAAATGGGCTGACAGCAGATCTGCATTGCCTGGGGCCAGGGATGGGGGAGGGGACCAACTGGAAAGGGATACCTGGGAGCTTGTTGGGGTGATAGGAACGTATCTTAGCTGAGGTGGTGGTTACACACCTGTATTCATTTGTCCAAATTCATCAGTGGACACTTAAAACGGGTGACTTTTATTGTATGTGCCTCAGTAGAGCTATTTTTTCAGTGGTTTTAAATATAAACTAAACTAGGACTTTTTGGGTGATCATGTACATGAATATTCTAAATTTTATAACAGTCAGGAGGATTCTCTTTTCAGAAGTCCTCAAACTGGTTATCAAGCGATGTGTTAGACTGAAACGCGAAAAGGACTTTGCCTACGTAAATGCCATTTTTATCTATTTGAAGCTAGCATAAAAAGAAGAAAAGAAATACATGTTTTTAATTACACATTTTTATTCTACGATTCTTGCAGTTCTCTTCTCTTTTAATTTCCCTGGGGAGGGTGACATCTTCATTCTGGTATTGATATTTTGATTACACCACACATCCATGTATTCATTAAAAGTTTCTCTCCTATAAAGGAATTCAAAAAAAAATCTTTTTTTTGATTGGTGCTAGACTCACAGACAGACAGAAATAAGCTGCCATTCTTCTATTTGATAGCCAGACTCTGCCAGTTGTAGCCAGGGCAGTCCTGCTGTTAAATTAGGTCTAATGAAGGAGTAATTGCTTTAGATATAGTGAACCATTTCAAAGAAAACAAGGATTCTAATTGATTTGCAATTTGTTTGGCACGTTGCATTGTCCACAGCTATTGATTAGTCTTCTGGATTTCACACTGCATGTGTTTCCCTTTATTAAGGGAATAACAGGTTACTGATTACTTTCTTTCTGGGTTTAATGTAGCGGTTAATGTCTACTTTGTTCTTGTGTCATGTCACAGGCAAGGAAGGAATAATAGGCAAGTGGGTGGCCCTTTGCTAAGCAACTTCCCTGCTGTTCTGAGCTGTGTGCTCTGAGACAGGCTGAAAAGCAGATCAAGAGAAAGGGTTAGAATAGCAGGACTCACAAGTTAGGGCCTGAGTCAGGCTAGACCTGGCTCGAAACTTGGCTTTCCCCTCCCAGTCAAAGCATAGCATGGGACGAAGCAGCTGGTGGTAGATTTGTTCTTGTATCATTCGATTATTTGGAGACAGGATATGAATCTGTGCCCATTGTTTTGTTTAATAGGTATGCATACTAAATGGGCGCAGAAAAAGAATATTTGAGGTCAAGGCCTTTTGGTTCATTTAACCCTTTGGAAAGTGACATTTTGTTGGCACCTGGGAAGCACTTGTTGCTGAGGGGTCGATATGATCATCAAAATGGCTCTTATGTTTATACCAACTGCAGGGGAGGGAGAAAAAGTTCTCAGGGTTGCAGTCATTTCATTGCCCTCAAAGCACAGCAGGAATTATTAGCTTACCCTGGCGTGCCCCTTTGTTTTCCTAGGGCTTTGCTCCTCCAGCAGATACTCATTTAAGGCGAATCCACTGCTTTCTGAAATGTGTTTTGCAATGGTGCAGGGAACGGGCACTCACTTAGCGGATCTAATCCTTTCACGGCTCAGCTTGTTAATGTAGCCAACTGCTGAAAATGGGAAATGGATTCTTTAATGAGACAGGTCCCTTCGTGGCTTTATTGTCCCAGTCCAACCCCCAGGCATTCATTCAAGTCCCCCTTGCCTCCAAGCCAGGATCAGGCACCCCCACTTCCCACCCAGCAAGCAACCCATTTTCCAGCACACAGTTCCCCATCTCTAGGCCCCTTGCCTCCCCACCTTCCCAGAGCCCTAGGAAGCTCACAAATAACAAAGAGGTGTGAGCAATAAAAGGTTCCCCTTTCTCTGCATCAGTTACCTCCTTCCTAAGCCAGAGCCCCTCTTTTCCTGAGCTCCCAACATTACCAACAAGGTTATAGAGAGGAGTCACATTCAGAGTAGCAAATGCCCAGGGATTGCCTCCAAACTTGTCACATAAGCACAATTTTGCCACACTACCCAAGACATGTATAGATTTATTATTTCTATTTAATACAGTTTTTATGCATAATGGATTTGTGCATAATGGTGATTGCAAGGGTTTGAAATGGAGCCAAGCAGATAAACTTGGGCTCTGGTTCTTAATTCTTGTTCTCTTGCCATTTTTACTCCTATGAGTCTTCCTAAAGCCTGTGTCTTTCTCCTCCAGAAATCTCACTGCCCCCCACCAAATTTTGAAGCAGGTAAAATTCAGGTTAAAAGGAATATTAAAGTCAACTTGGAAGTCATGACAGCGTAGCCTGCAGTTTGAAGTATGCATTTAGAAGAGAAAATGTGGATAGTTCTGCCTGTTTTGCTTTGAAGACAGTTGATTTGGGGAAGTAAATTATATATACGTGAGTTCAGGTCTTCTTTTAATCTGAGTTCTTAATTTTTCTCGTGTGTGCTGTGGAATCCTTTGGCAATCTGATGAAGCTTGTGGACCTCTTCTCAGAATGATTCTTTAGGGGTGCCTGGGTTGCTCATGTAGTTAAGCATCCGATTCTTGATTTTGGCTCGGGTCATGATCTCAGCGTTGTGAGATCAAGCCCCGTGGCGGGCTCTGTGCTGGGCATGGAGCCTGGTTGGTATTCTCTCTCTCCCTCTCCATCTGTCTCCCCCACCCCAACTCAAGGTGTGCTTTCTCTCTCTCTCTTTCTATCTCCATCTCTAAAACAAATAAACAAACAAAAAAACCTTTAAATTCATAAAATAAAATACCCAGAATTACCAAAAAAGCTAACTATACTGAAATAAAGTTATCAAAATATTTAGAAAAACCAAATTTATACATCACAGTTCCTTTGTTATTATTTATAATTTACAATATAGTTAATTAATTGCTTTAAATAATAAGATCCATGGCTAGTTCTAGCCACTCCTGTAATTTTGAAGTATTAGTGAGAATTAAATTTTTAATATCTATAATAATTTGAATATGTCATTTTTAAAAAATCTGTGATTTCTCTTAGTGACACAATCACAGGTACCGATAGTTATTGGTTTTTGTTCCCTGAACCTATAATTGAAAGAGACTATAAAAGTAAAGATTTTGGGGGCACCTGGGTGGCTCAATCGATTAAGTGTCTGCCTTTGGCTCAGGTGGTGATCTCGGGGTCCTGGGATCGAGACCCACATCGGGCTCCTTGCTCAGCGGGGAGGCTGCTTCTCCCTTTCCCTCTGCCTACCGCTCCCCTTGTTTGTGCTCTCTTGCTTCCTCTCTCTCTTTCAAATAAACAAATAAAATCTTTTTTAAAAAGATACATATTTTTTTCCTTACAAACTCATGAACTTCCTAAATTCTATCCACAAATCCACAGGACCCCTGTCATCTACAGTAATGGCCTCTTCCAATGTCTGATCAGGTGCCCAACAGCCTGTCGTTACAGTTCTAGAAAGAGGAAAGAGGGAAGAAATGAGCACTGGAGAGCTCCAACTTGTGGTGCCTCAAAACTGAGCCCTCCACCATATGAGGATACAGGACTTCATGGAGCGTAAATGCCTTCTTAGACTTTCACTCCTCCCAGTGTCCCCCATCTATAAAACTCGGGTCTGCTGAAGTCAAGACCACACACCACGGACACATGGAGAGAGGAGAACCTGGCAAGAGCAAAACAGAACAAGCAAATGAATTGTGCATCTTTTCATTATGAGTCTAATGACAAGACATACCAATTGATAAAATAAAGTCTTTCTGGGGATTGGTGAAAATAACAAAGTAAAGATGTTATCAAGGAGAACTCAGCTCATGTTTAGTTAACTAGGGTTGGCAGATCTAGCAAACAAAAATACGAATATTTCATGGAACAGACTTCTACTAAAAATTATTTCTTGTTTACCTGGAATTCAGATTTAAGTGGCTGTTCTGTATCTGATCTGAACACCCTAAACGAACATATTGGATTGCGCAAGTAAATCTAAGTGTAAATTATAATTAAGTGATGTGAGAGGACTTTTGTTTCACTGGCCAAATAATTTGAACTGAACTCAGAAGCGGCAAGTTTTTGGTTATTTGTCTTAACATCAAAAAGGGTTTTTAGGATCAAAAGGGAAGCAAAGAGATGAGCAGGAGTTAAGAGGTGAGGAGGAAGGAGATGAGTCAAAAGGCAGGAGGGAGGATGGCTAAACTCAAGCACAGGAAGTTATCCTGCTTGAGAAGCCAGGGCAAGTCCGTTTCTGGGGGGACCTACTAAGTGACCTCCTCCTCTGTCTGGGCCAGCATTCTGCTGTGAGTCTTTCGAAACCAAGAAATCCAGTGTTGCTCAGCCTTCTGCTTCATCCTCAAAAGTCATAGAGGAACCAAAGCTCAGGGAAGTTGAGCAACTTACTGTAAACCCCAAAGACTTCACACTTGCCACCATATCTCCCTACCTCTCCAGCAATGACTACCCAGGATGTTCTTCTCCCGTCTCCTTCCTTTCCCTCCTCTCCTGCCTACTGAAGAGGACTGAAACTGCCAGGGCCGGTGAGTTTGTGTTGTACGTCAAAAACTGTGAAAGCCCCCTCTCCAGAGGCCTTAACATTGTCCAAGAAAGAGCAATTAAATTAATCAGCTGGAAAGTTCACTTCCTGAGCAGGAAAAAGCAAGCTCAATCCAGTTACTTCTGAACAACAACGACAACAGTGCAAAGTCCCAACAAGACAGCATATCCCAGCCTTTCTTTTCTTCCTGGGTCCTAGAAATGTAGATTTGGAGTTTTAAAACCAAAGAGGGAAGATTCAGATCTCAGTAGCGGCCTAGGTGCTCTGAAATAACCCACGTCTCCCATCATGATGCTCCATCCCAGGATTGTTTGGGGAGCCACGTTCTAGAGGCCCCAAGATGAAGAGCCCTTACAGCAAGGAAGACTGTTAGTCTAATTCTTCTTATGCCCCAGGGCCCAAGGGCAAAGGCAACCCCCAGCGAACTTGAGACCCTCTCTTTGGAAGTCCAAACTTGCTAGAAGTCACCTCTGATGCTCATGCTTATGTTAGCTCAGCCAGGGCCCTGTTGGCCTCTCCGGGAGGCGTGCCTGTGCTTTAAGCTGCTCCGAGGGAAAGTCTCCCTGAATGGAGTCTCCACCATGAGACCTCCTCTTAACCCGGGATCCCATCAGCCCATGTTGATATTCAGATATTTCCCCCCTTTGTAGAGGCATTTTCTCTTGCTTTATCACAAGTGGTATCAATAGGTTATTTATATTTTGAACTCTATTGAAAAGAGGATTATACCAGGACATTTAATTTTAGTTAAGAAAATATAGAAATTGCTCCCATGTATGAAAAGCAGGGCTTTAAAAGGAAAGAAAATAGTTCAGTCCTCGCTGTCACAGCAGTGGCACTGCTAAGTACTTCTAAATTGCTCCACTTTGCTATTGTCTGAGGTCCTTGATAAGCATTCTGCATTTTAAGCTTTATCTATTTCTCATCATTAAAAATCTCATTAGTTAGTCAGCGTACTGGTACTTTCTTTACAGTTCGTAAATTCAGATTATAACCTTGTGTCCTATAAATGGTGCCACTCATTAAATCATCCAAAACACTAGTGTGGAGACATTTAATGGTAAGATTTAAAATTAGATTTCTACATTTAGAAGTGTCACTAAAACACTCCGACAGCCTAAAGTTTTTAAAGGGAGACATGAACTCAGTAGGATTTTACTGTGTGACAGGACTGTGTTTCTCATCAAGCTACTGCAAAGCCAAGGTTACGTAGCATGGGATCAGTGCCTCCTATATAGTACCTGAATGAGGACGTATGGAATTAGTGTATCCAAGCTTAAATTCTTTATCACAGGATCTCATAGAAGTAGTATTTCCTGTTTCCACAGTAGTCAAATTTTGTGGTGATCTTCCATCTAATATGGCTTTATTGTGAAGCTAATGTATCTTCATTTGAACCCATGATTCTTGAACTCTATTTGGACAGTCGATGTACCAGAAAAAGTCCATCAGTCACAGACAGACAAACCATGGGCCAGAGAGGAAACCAATGAATTCACTGAGCTTGATTCCACACCTGGGTGTCTTCAGGATGCAGAAAACCTTCCTAAGAATACAGCACAGTGCTGGATATCATGTTCTGACAGGAGTCATTAGGAAGAAAAGAAGAAGGTGGCAAAGAACACATTGGAAAAGTAGAATCCATAGACAAGACATTGTTCTGTCATCCTTAAACCAAGGAGCACATGCAACGTTACGAATCTAAGTTCTAAATGGAAGCAGAGGAAACCAAGCTCCCATAAAAAGTGGAATTGACACCACATAAGAAAGAATCAAGAGAACAAGCATTTCTGAAGATCCCAGGAACACACACACACACACACACACACACACACACAGAGCCCCTATCCTCTATGTTTTTGTTCTTTCTATTCGGCATTTTGCCCTGGACTGGATACCATTGATCTCAGTGGATCCATAATACATTTATACTGCCATCTTTTCCTAAAGTGACCTACCCAACTTCCAGTGCCAGTCTGTGTCTTCTAATAGTGACCTATCTTCTGGTTTAGAGGGTGAGCTATCAAGGCTAAAGGATGACAGCAGAGCATCTTGGAAGTGGGGGGCAAAGGTGGGAATGGTTCTGTGAGGCATGGCATTCCCCCAAAAAATGCTCCAGGCTGGGTGTAAAATGTCTTATGCTGGAGAACTTTAGGAATATTCTTTCTGTCCCATGCTGCACTTGACAAGTAGGCTGATTAAGTAATTTTAACATGAATAAATTGGACTCTTTATTGCCCCACTTACAAAAACTATGTAGAATGAGGAGAATCATCCCTAGGCTGCTTAGCTCCCTATCCTTCCATTTCCTTTATAATGACTTTAGACAGTATCCCTTTCATCAGCCACTCCTGACCACAAGATAGCTTTTGGTTTACTAATTTTTATTCATTGAAGCCTGTCTTTGAGAATTGTCCACAATGCTCAAGACCTGGGTTGCATGGTCCCCCGCCCTATAAGGAGCATATATGATTTACTTTCCTAACAGATGCCTCTTTCTCTCCCCTGTTCCTCCCCCACTGTCCCCTCTGCCACCTTCCTTGAACACACGCCCTCCAACTTCCTTATTTTACTCCTACCCCACGCTGTGAACATGCAGCCCAAAGAGACCGACACCAGAGCACAGTCAGGTGTTCTAGGCTCTGTTCTCAACTCCACCAGGCCTGCCCCTGAGAAACCAAACTACTTTCTGACACACTGCATCTGGGAATCTGTAAATTCAAAAAAAAAAAAATGGCCTGAATGCTGAATACTGGTGAGAAGCCAGCGGTGAAGGAAGAGTGGCAGGTCATGGATAATGAAGGCTATCTGCATGCCCTAAGCCAACAGAGTTCCTCCTTATAAGCCACAGTTGTTCTTATGTGAACTAAAGGAAGTCCTCTGGTGATATGTCTCCTTATTGGAACATATTTTTCCTTAAGCATATTGCCCGACTTTATTGCCTTCATTCTAATGATCTTGCCTTACCACTGGAGAGGGTCAGTCTTTCCCAAACTTCAACCCAGGCCTTGGCCAGCTTCTTGAGATTAGGTCAACACCTTGAGATCTTAGCAAAGCATTTTTAAGTTTTGGCTCCATGTTTCCCAAAAATTTTCTTGGTCTTCTGTTTTTCAAGAGCTTCAGCTTGAGAGGACGGCTCACTTCATACAACAGATATGCTGTTGGGGAAGGACAGTACATTTTTTTTGTGACTAGAATTCCACTTTAAACACATAAGAGGGGCTCACTATATCTACAATCTCTTTGATGAATTATTTTGTAAAGCAAAAATCCAACACATTTCTATTTGAAGAGTCGATTTTCTCAAGACAAGTCACACCTCAATAACCTTTCTCTTCTTGCCGCTTGCCAAGGGGCCTCTGACACTATGTGAGATCGGCCTTAGTTGAACTCAGTGGTGATTCGTTCTCTGGGTGTTTGACTCCTGCCTGCCTAACTATTCTGGGTAGACTCTGTTCATCCCGTTCCCTCTCGCTTAAACAAACAGAATATGTTGCTGTATGTACTGTCACAAGCCTGGCCCCAACTGCTGCCACAGGTCACGTCCCTGACTGCTGCTGCTAAGGCAGGCAGGCCCTCCTCAGCCTCACAGCCTGCAGCTCTCAGCTGGTCCCAGGGCCCAGCTCCCTGGACAGACCATCATGGCTGCCGCAGCCCTTCTGAGCCCCGACGTTCAGCTCAAACTGATATGAGGTCTCAGCACCTCTCAGGAATCCAACATTCTGCGTCCCCCATCACTGCATTTTAGAATTCGGGGCTGCAGTGCACGGTGTTTCTTTGCGTGGTTCAGAGTTTCTGTGGACCGCCATCCGTGTTCACACAGTAAACAGAATAAGAACACTTGTCCACGCCGTAAGCAGCATCCCTCAGGCCAGCACAGTAAAAAGGCACAGACCACATGGCCAAAGCTGTTAGCCGGGCTAAGCCTGCACTCCAGAAAGCAGCACTCTCATCAACAGGGTGGAAAGGCCCCCCAAACTCAGAAGCCTGAGAGGGACAGGACAAAGGATGGCCTACATTGGCACCTTGGGGCGAGTTTAAAAAGCTGGCGGGGGGAGAGCTGTAAGGCATCATTGTCTGTGGAGGCCACGGAAGTCCATTACACAGAAGTCGTGGCCCCCACGACTCCTAAAGATTCTAATTCCCTGGCATTACGTGTGCGTGGACTCCTTCACAACTGTAGAAACACCTTTACTGTATTTTCCATTTGTGCATTTTCCATTGGTTTGTCTGACAGGTAGAAGGATGGTCTTCCAAAGGTGTCCACATCCTAGTCCCTGGAACCTGTGAATACGTTACCTCCCATGGCAAAAGAGCTGTAAGTAAGGGCCTTGAGACATAACCCTGGATTATCCAGGTGGGCTCAGAGTCCTTACGGAGGGAGAGTCTTTCCCAACTACAATCAGAGGGAGACGTGAAGTACAGAAAAGCAGTGACAGACACACCATGTTCCTGGTTTTGAAGGGACCACCAGCCAAGGACTGTGGGCAGCCCCTAGAAGCTGGAAAAGGCAAGGACCCAGACCCTCCGGAAAAGGAAGGCAGCTCTGGAAACTCCTGGGTTCTAGCCCTGTGTGACCCATTTTGGATTTCTATCCTCCAGAACTGTAAGATCACAAACATGTATTGTTTACGCCACCACGTCCGTGGTACCTTGCCCACCGCCATAGGAAACCAATACGGTCTGGAAGAGCAGTTTGTTAAATTTGTTGCTACAGTTTAACTTACTTGAATGCTTTAAGAGCTTTCATCACATCTCCCTCTCCCAGAGGTTTTCTGGAAACAAATGACTCCCTTGCCTTTTAATTTTTTTTCCCCCTCCGGTTGCATGTAGGCTGAGTCTTATTCAGGCTTCTGTCACTGAGAGGCTCTGGCAATATTATCTCAGCATATAACCCCAGACAAGAACACTCCCCACAGGATGCTGCATTTTCTCCTGCGGCAGGGAGGGCAGGGTGGAGGGCCTTGTGCGGGGGCTGCGAATGCATTAGCCAAAGACACGCTCCAGGGAAGAAGAGTGAAAAGAAGATGTTTTGACCAGCGTGACTGGAGCACTTCATCGCTGGAGTTGTTCCCTTGGGTCTAAATTGCCGCTGACTGGGCAGTTTTCCTTCTAAAAGCTTTGGGATGACCGAGTGTGCTGCCCCGGGAAAGAAGACAATAGCTGGGAAAGACGCCGTGATCTCACCCCCACCACTACACTCCCCAGTGACAGGAAAGTTAAGAAAACAACCAAATGTGTGCCTCGGAAAAATGCCTAGTCAGGTAGTTGTTTCACCCCTGCCTGTTGAACATTTGGGTCGCCCGATGCAAGTGTTAAAGCTGTGTTCAAACCAGAAAAAATAAAAATAATAAGCTGTCAGAATAATTACTAAGAACATGCAAGGATTATACAAAGTAAACTGCAGCCTGCAAAAAAGAGAATTGCATGTTAGCTAATTGTTAATTTTAGCAATCGCAGTGGCTAATTACCACGGCACACATTGACTATTAGCTTGATGCCCCGGCACCTGCTTTCTCCAATGAACAGATTTCTTCATCGCTAGCACAGGAGCAAAATGTGTAATTATTGGCCATCATTGGGGCGATTTTTCAGTGATTCTTTTGTGCGATGTGAATAAAGCATAATGACATATTTTATTAGAGG
This sequence comes from Mellivora capensis, assembly GCA_004024625.1. Classification (NCBI taxonomy): domain Eukaryota; kingdom Metazoa; phylum Chordata; class Mammalia; order Carnivora; family Mustelidae; genus Mellivora; species Mellivora capensis. Next base: position 105,384 of record PISX010003779.1, on the reverse strand, counting down.
GCAAATAGCTGTTTGTTAATGGAAATGATTTGAAATCCAAAAAACGAGAAGCTAGGAGCATGTTTTCGGTATCAGCGTGAATTCAAATGTATTTTCTTTTAACTCTTTATAAAAGGAGCATAGAAATCAAATCTAAACTGAGTATAATATATTTAATGATATGTACAAACACAGCATTGATTAATTACCTCAAATGCTTTCAGTGGTACACCATTTATTTTGTTTCAGTCGTGTATTAAATTTTAGTATTTCATATTTAAATTCTTATTTCTTGGTCCGAGAGTCTTGGTGAAGCTGGCCTGCGTCACACCTCATTTCCTGGAGAACTCTCTTTTTATTGGTATACGTGGCACTTGCAAAGAGTGCTCGAAAAATCTAGGCTTCGTTGCTTTGAGAGCTGGGCACACCAGTGTCTCCCTGATGAGCATGAATTAGGTTATCAACACCCAACTGTCAGCCACCGGCTGGATTGTACATTGTAAATACGTTGCCCTGAAGACAAGACTGGAACTCTTTCAGACTTGGAAATGAACATTCTTTCCCTTTCATGACACAATTAATAGATCTACTCTAGGAGCCTATCAAAGAATAAAAGCAATGTCTGTCTTCCTCTAAGACATATGAATGATCATATATGGGTAGGGGTGTGTGTGTGTGTGTGTGTGTGTGTGTGTGTTTACTGGAAATGTGTGTGTGTGTTCTACTGGCAATAATGCAACCCAAGAAATAGGGTCTTTTCTTTCCACTTTGTTTCTGACAAAGTTCTCAAACCTCTCTCTGCCTCCATTCCCCCCCACACAGACACCCCACAAACCAACACAATCTTAGTATTTTTATAATGGGATAATAGTTCTAAATATGGTACTATGGAGCTTGAGTCTAAAGTTCTCTGGAACTCTTAAATGAAAAAACAGCATTTATTTGAGAATGGATCAATGAAGAATTAATATTCACATAATCCCCATATCCCTGTCGTCTTGGTGAAGCTCAGGGGGGAAAAAGCAAGTTTGAAGAGAGCATTTCATTCCACCACGTGTTTACACCTTATTTGTCTTTCTAACTCTGAACACTCTGTGCTGAATTCTTCCTAAACCATGACATGGGAAAATGTGCCTCTTGTTCTCAACAGGAAAGATGAAAGGGCCGCGCTGGGGCTCTGTGTTTGTCGAGTTTCGTCACTCCGTCCCACTCTTAGACTCAGTTATGAAAGTTGTGTATTTGCAGAGGTCACGGGAAGGCAGCACACCTCTGTTTTCCTGAGCGAAGAGAACTTGCCCCTCATCACCAGGCTTATTGTTTTATTACCACTATTTACCAACAGGGAGAAACCCCCTTGAATGGGCACTTCCTTTCTTACCACAGGCTTCCCCACTATTTTAAGATGTAGATAAGTTCAGTATTCAGGTTCACTGTTTGACCCATTAAACTGGTATTGAGGTATAATTTGTGTGTTTTCCCAGTACCGTTGCACATAGAATGGGGTTCATTTCCACACGTTTGAATAAATTTATCCAGTTCAGTGAACCTGTTGTGAAGCTCAGCAGAACTCAGTAGGTGGCTTTAAAGTCCTGTAATTAGCCCATTACAGAAAATCTGTACTTTGGATTTTTGCACATTGGTTAATAAGCATAACATGCTTCATATATAAATAACATTACCTTAAATGATGCAATATAAAGGAATTAAAGGCCAATGGAGTTAAACAAAATACTTGAAAGAGACCTCAAATTAGCATGTTTAATTCCAACTCACTGCACAGGAAAAGCCTCTAGCTCTTACTGTACTGGGTCCACACGAGCTTAGAGTAACACGCAGGGCACCCAAGGTGCCCGGCTCTCCAGTCACACATCCTACCTTCCTCTTGTCAACTCTGGGAAGTTTGGGCTAAGTTTACCTTTACCTCATTTCCTTTCATTTCTGATAACAGACAAGGAGACAAGGTGAAGGGGGGGGGAGAAGACCAGCCAGGTCTGACCTCCTGGGATGGTATTTGCATGGTCACTTCCTCCTTGATTCCCCAGAGGAGAGTGGGCCTGGCTCTGACTCCCTCTCGGCTCTTTTCTCTCACGTCTGTTTGACAATCTCTTCAGGGTGGAGTACAGTGCGAATGTCACATAGACATGAGCTTACCATCAGAGTGTTCGTCTATTAGAAACGGCCCCCCTTGAAGGGCTCTGCACCATATTGCTTGACTCTGGCCTATTTGAAAATGCTTTTTTGGGGCATCTGGGTGGCTCAGTGGGTTAAAGCCTCTGCTTTTGGCTCAGGTCATGATCCCAGGGTCCTGGGATCAAGCCCTGCATCGGGCTCTCTGCTCCGCAGGGAGCCTGCTTCCTCCTCTCTCTGCCTGCCTCTTTGCCTACTTGTGGTCTTTGTCTGTAGAATAAATAAATAAAATCTTTTAAAAAAATGTTTTTTCACCTGTCTGTGGAATGAAGTTATATTTCCACACATAGGATAATAGTAAAGGAACCCCATTTCTATGAATTTAAGAGCAAGTGCACACGTAGATGGAGTCACACTCCAGCTGTATAACCAGTAATCGAAAATTATTGAATGTAAGCTCCATGAAGCCAAGAGCCCCGATGGCTCGTTCCCCTTTCAGTTCCCCTCACCCAGCACGAGTGCGTTCATTCATTTATTCATCAGCTATTTCCTTAGTACCTTTTGCATGCCAGGCACTGCAAGAGGTTTTGAAGATACAGTGGTAACTAAAAGAAAGCCCAAATAAAAGAAATTGGACAGTTGACCAAATATCAAACCTGCGAAATTAGCTTATCAAATAATCCATTTATTGAGTCACTGATTTGTCAAATTTACCAAGTATGTGTTTCTTTTAACTGTGCAATTTACAACGGCTTGTTAATTTGGTCCTCGTTGATCAATTTCTTTTGGCTTTTTATAGCAACATTCTGAGACATTATAGCTTGTCAAAAGCTAAAGGTAGTTTACTTGTCTTATCTTTATCTTTATCTTTAATCCTTTTTTTAAAGATTTTATTTATTTATTTGACAAAGAGAGATCACAAGTAGGCAGAGAGGCAGGCAGAGAAAGAGGGGGAAGCAGGCTCCCTGCTAAGTAGAGAGCCTGACATGGGGCTCAATCCCAGGACCCTGAGACCATGACCTGAGCCGAAGGCAGTGGGTTAATCCACTGAGTCACCCAGGCGCCCCTAGATATGTTTTCAATCCATAAAATATTTCATATTCTACCCAAAACCTTAGTTATTTTTCTTAGAAATGTTCAGCTTTCTACAGATCTCTTTTTTCAAGTGATTTACAGTTTTGTCAACTAGTTAGCATCCATAGGATTTTTTTTTTTTTGGTCTATTTTCTAAGAGAAATATTGGCCTTAGTCTATGACATTGTTACTTCATTATTTCCTAGTTCATTTTCTTTTGTAGCTGTCTGTTAGCATGTTTAGAATTTTTAGCCCAGCTTTTAAATCCTTTTTTTGCAAATTTAGTTTTCTGGTAATATATAAATCGGATTTGAAACTTTATCATTCAGTTCATTATGCCAGTCCCTTCTGAGCCTCCTCACTTCCCTTATGGGTCTTTGAACATGTTTGCCCTTTCATTTCAAACCCTCTACCCACATAAAAAGATCTCAGTTTCTCCTTGCTATGAAATAAAAATTCAGCATTTCCTCTGCACTTACTTGTGATTTCTGTAATTATCTAATTTTTTTTCAAATTATAAACATAATTAGTGTTCTTTTTACAATTGCTTGATGGGATAGTGGACTTAATTTTTGTTTCTAGCAGTTTTTAAATTTCCACATTACACATGGGATGAGATTGTTTCAGTTGATGTAGTTTCTCCCCGTCTTTCTTCGTGTCATTTAGAATTTCTTTATAAGCATTATTTCCGTCTTTTACCAATGCCTCCAATGGCTTATCATCCTTGATTTTGTTTGACTAGTGATTAATGTCTAAAATCTCAGCATGTCATGTTGACTTAGCTACTCCGAATCCTTCTTTAGCAATTTCATACTTGAAGGAATGAATGTTAGAATCATTAGAATGTTAGAATTATTAAAGACCTTTTTCTGGATATTAAATATATACTCTAAGGGTGGCTCAGTCGTTATGCATCTGCTTCGGCTCAGGTCATGATCCCGGAGTCCCCAGATCAAGTCCCACATCAGGCTCCCTGCTCAGCGGGGAGTCTGCTTCTCTCTCTGACCCTCACCCAACTTGTGCTCTCTCTCTCTCTCAAATAAATAAATAAATAAATAAAATCTTTAAAAATTAATAATCAAGATAGTCATTGTGTTTTAAAAACATATGTGTATATATATTCTAAAAGGTTAAGCCATACTGTGTCCTTTAGCTGTTATCAATTGGGCATTCCTTAAAATGTTATTTTGAGGACAAAATTAAAGCTTCATAGAAACCATCCAAAGCTGTTAAAACATTCTATCTAATACAGTTTGCTGTATAATTTAAAAACAGAAAAATAATCCACGCTTTTAACTGGTACATTGCTAAATGTGGCAAAGTGTCATTCAGAAAACTGAATTTCAGGAAATTATTTTTATAAGTGACTCAGTGCTAAAACAAAAACAAAAAACCCAAAACACAGTTCCTGCTTTCATGGAGCTCGCAAGTGAGGGAGATAGGCATTAATCCAGGAAATCCATTTCGTAGGTTAATGATGCCATGAGGGTGTATCTGGGGGAATTGAACTCATTAGGGAGGCCGGTGTTGAAAAGTAAAGTTAACTAAGTGAAGGTGGGGATAGTGGCCTTCCAGAAAGTGAGAAAAGTCTGTGCATAAGACTTTGTGCTAAAGCAGATATACCAGGCCTCTACAACTGTTGAATGAATGAATGATCTGTTGTAAGAGCCTTCAGATACTCTGAGCTCTCCCTCAAAAGATGGCCCCCCTTGAAGCCTAGGGGTCCTTCTACCTGCCTTTCGCAGAGTGTGCCTGGAAGGCCTGTTCAGCTAAGACCAGCAGGGAGCACAGCATCCTCTCACACACACACACACACACAGAAAGCTTCTTTGCCCCTCATCCCACCTTCAGTCCTGTCCTTTCCCTAGAAACAGGTGTTGAAGGAGTATAGGCAACTTTTAGGCATTAGCTGCAGACATTTCAGCCATCACCAGGTCTCCAAAGATAAATAACCCCCTAGGATGTCAGCTCTCTGAGCACTTGCCTAACTCCAGGCTTGTTTTCTCAGAGCTTACTTCTCTGATCAGGGACATGAGAATCTGTTTGGGTGTTGTCTAAAATACAGAGTCCAGAAACTGACCCCAAAACTACAGCATCAGAAGTTGAAGAGAGGAGATCCAGGTATATCCAGGTATATGCATTTTATTTATTTAATTAATTAGCTAATTAATTAATTTTAGTAAACTCTGCCTCCAACATGGGGCTCGAACTCATGACTCCAAGATCAAGAGTCACATTCTGGTCCAACTGAGCCAGCGAGATGCCCTTGGGTATATGCATTTTAACAACTCCTCTCCTTCCATTATTTTACAGCCTGGATTTGAGAACTCCTAATACAAATGCCAAATAGATAAAACTTGAAGAGAATATGGTGGTGGGTTTATCACATGCGGTTTTACCTGTTTCTTTGAGTACATTTTTTGTCTTACTCTCTCCCGTATTTCGGAACATGTATGTCAGGTGAGGGACATCACCGTTCTTTCTCTCCTAACACGAGGTGGAAGGCTTCTCCAAGAGCTGGGTTCCGGATTCCACGTATCAGCATGGATTCACCTTGCACACCCTGGGGCTTGGGGTGTTTGGGGCTTCAGGTCCAGAGCCACAACTCCCAGGTGGGCTGGGGCATCCTGTCTTTGACCCCTCAGTCCACCTCCCTGGCGTAGCCCATTTTGTTGCTTAACTGTGTGGGAGCGCCCTCCGTCAGAAGTGAAGAGAAACATTTGTGCCTTCAGTCAGGCTCTTTTCCTTCCTATCACTGTTCCCCACCCAACCCACACTACATAAAGTTAGATAGAAATGTGATCTCAGTCAGTTAGTTCTGGCTGAAAACAGTGGGTTTTGTGGACACCTGTACATCATTGCCCATAGCCCCTCGAGTTTGGTTTCCTCTTGGGAAGCAGCTCCCATAAAGGGTTTTAACCACTTCGGTTAAACAGTGCCATGGGAAGTTCACTAAGGAAACTGTGAAGCTAGAAAAAAGGAATAGGATTAAGAGCTCAGCTTGTGGATCTAAACGCATCTGAGTCCTCATTTCGCTCTTTCCCAGAACTGTAATGTAATTTGGGAAAACCCCTTAACATTCTAAGGGGGCAGATCCCTCAGCTCAGTACCCTCCCAGTCATGTGGGGGTACTAATAGTTTCTCCCTCATGTGGTGTTGTAAGGATCCAGCAAGACGATGTTTGCAAAATCTTTGGCAAGTTCTCCGTTCCCGGCACAAAACTCTCCAAAAAAGTGTTAGTTACCTTTTATTGTGTGAGGTTTTTAAAATGTATTTTTTAAAAATTTTTTAAAATTAACATAATATATTATTAGCCCAGGGGTATAGGTCTGTGAATCGCCAGGTTTACACTTCACAGCACTCACCATAGCACATACCTTCCCCAATGTCCATCACCCAACCACCCTCTCCCTACTCCCAAAATGCATTTTTAATAAAGTTTTTCTGCCAGATAAGAGCAAGGCAAATAAACATGCCTGAAAGAAGCTGTGCTCTGTTGGAGCTTATCTACCTTTAACCAGACATGAGATGAAGTAAGAAATCCCATAATGGCATCCCGTATTGCTCACCAACTCTTTTGCCATGGGAGGAAGGGCACCCTTAGAACCTGGCCATTTCTCCAGACACAACAATGAGACATAGCAAAAGCACAATGAACTTCATGTGAACTTTTACGTTTTGAGACTCTGAACAAATGTGAAACATCAAGCTCAATACATAAGCATCAAGAAAGAACTGGGGGGGGGGTGTTAAATTTATATTGTAGTTACTCAATATAAAGGAATTTTTGTTTTTAATGTTCAAAATGTTGAAGGAAGGGAAAACAATTTCAAAGCCTATGACACTGATCCAAGTGGAAAGACCACCTGACAAGTCTCCTCTGCATGTGTTCACAGCCTTCATTCTTAATATGTCACAAAAGCTTGTCGTATCTTTCCAGGAGTCCTAGACCAGGGAAATGTCCAGAATGCCATAAATAAGAGAATTATCATTGTCCCCTCGGGACAAGGAGGACGCAAGCCTCGTCCATTCAGGGTATTATGCAGCTTTTCTTTTTACCTCTCAAAGATTCACAGCCCTTAGTACATTTAAAAAATACTTTTAGGGGCACCTGGGTGGCAGGGGCAGTTAAGTGACCGACTCTTGGTTTCTGCTCAGGTCGTGATCTCAGGTCATCAGATGGAGCCCTGCATGGGCCCTGCACTCAGCCGACAGTCTGCTTCAGGCTCTCTCCTCCTCTCCCTTCTCCCCTCCCCACTGCACTCTCTTTCTAAAATAAATAAAACTTCTAAAAATACTTCAGTCACACTAACGTATTTCAATCATCCACGGTTAAGACAAAGTAAGCTGTATCTCCGAAGTATGTGGCTGAACTCTCGCTTTGGTGGATACCCCTGTGGGTGGATACAGCTTCTTTTTTTTTTTTTTAAGATTTTATTTATTTATTTGACAGAGAGAGAGAGATCACAAGTAGGCAGAGAGGCGGGCAGAGAGAGAGAGAGGGGGAAGCAGGCTCCCTGCTGAGCAGAGAGCCTGATGCAGGGCTCGATCCCAGGACCCTGAGATCATGACCTGAGCCAAAGGCAGAGGCTTTAACCCACTGAGCCACCCAGGCGCCCCTGGATACAGCTTCTGATACCGTACATACCTCAGCCTGTCAGCTCTTGGGTTTGTTGAGAAGGAACAAGTAGCTCAAGTGTGGTAGAGATACATATTCAATGATTCATTCATTTAACCAGCTTTTATTGATCACTTCCTACGTGCCAGGTCCCGGTTAGGCCCTGGGGACACACAGATAAATAAGATCTTGGCTCCTGCCCTTCTGTTGTACACAGTCTAGTGATGAAGGCAGAAGTGTTTTCCAGTCATTAGAGTACGGTGAGATACGTATTAACAAAAGTAGGCTCATTCCCCAGAATGTTCTCAGGTTACAGGAATAATGCCAGAACTTTCTCAGATAGTTAAAAATAAGAGGGATCCGTCATCATATTATCATCGTTGTTATCAGCAATATACTGGGCCATTATGCACAGTTGAGTATGAAAGGATACCACATTCGAAGGGGGCACGAGTCACTTTGTAGACATCATTGATTGATTTGTATACTTATCAGATAATTTTAGATAGACGGCTTTTTCTAATAAACACAAAAAGCATCACGTGGCTTTTGAGAGTCATGCCACAATGATACCATTTTTCTATCCATTGGGCACTTAATCATTTAATCTTAAGGATTAATTGTGTGAGGGAGGCATTATTTTTCCCTACTTACAAATGAGGAAACTGTGGCTTGAAAGACTACACAGCTTGTTTAAGTTCACAAAGCTCCATACGTACAACGTTCATGAGTGAGAGCTGGTTAAAAACGAATTCATTTTCCAAATAGCTTTATACAACAGCCCTGGGGGTAGCAAAAGTTCCCACCTGAGTTGCAAACTAGTTTGTCTCTGATTCAGACAAAACAAAGGCACCAGAAATTGCTGTCTGGAAACTTACAAGAGTATCAGGAAAGCTCAATGCTGTGTTTCAGAGAATAGATAAGGTCATTCCTGGAATGTTTACATTTCTTTGGTTGTTTGTAACTCTTTGCCGTATGTAATTGTGGATCACTGAGCAGAGTCTTGCTGGTAAAAGCTGTTCAGTCAAGAGATATTTATTGAATGCTTACAATGTGTAAAGCACTGGAACTGGCTTAGACATGGATCCCAATTCCAGGAAGTCTACAGTCGAGCAGGGATGATAAAATATACGTAAATTACCGCCAGGTAGAAAGATAAATTGCTCTCATGGTTCTGAAGAGGAAGGGCCTCCTTCTAAGGAGGACAGCAGAGAAAGCTTCATAGAGGAGAGAATGTTTGACCTAGGCCTTGAAAGAGGAGAGGGAATTGGACAACCAGAAGTGGGAGTGAGGAGAAGATCCCGAAGGAAGAGTCTCATCCCCAGGGAAGACAGGATGTAAGAGAGCAAGAATAGATACGGGAAATGGGCAGTCATCCAAGGCGAGCCCTCTGCACTGACGTTGCGCAAGGAAACTCTAGGAGTTCTCTTGGGACTTCCCTTGGGTAACAGGAAAAGAAAGTTTCTTTCTTGGTGTAGACACTCAAAACAGGGAGTAGCCCCTCTATTTCATTTTGGGAAGAGAAAGTCGTACCTTGGTAAATGTTTCAGGTGAAAATATTGTTATTATATGTTATGGCAGAGATATATTAAAACTTCCAATGATGCTGAAACTAAGAGTTCAATATATGACAGATTTTCACTATATATGTCATCTTTTTTTTTTTTTTAATGAACTGTAAAGCTCCCTGTTGACCTCTAGGGAAACAGTGAAGATTTGTTAGAGGATCATAATGACATGATATATCTTATGAAAAGAATTATCCAGATGATCACCATGGCCAGGCCATTATTCTTTAATAACAGCAATAAGAAAACACAGATGACATTTCTCTCTGTGTTTTAACACACCATTGCCTTTATTCATGTAGTTATATATATGACACTTGCATATACCCCACAAAGATGTGTATTAAATTTTACCCTTAGTCTGCCATATTCTTCTCCTTTGGAAGACTTCAAGAGGGGGCCCCTGAGTGGCTCAGATGGCTAAGCGTCTGCCTTTGGCTCAGGTCATGGTCCCAGGGTCCTGGGATTGAGTCCCGCATTGGGGGTCCCTCCTCAACGGGAAGCCTGCTTCTCACTCTCCCTCTGTTGCTCCCCCTGTTTGTACACTCTCGCTCTTGCTCCCTCTGTCAAATAAATAAATAAGATCTTTTTTTAAAAAAAAGAAGTTTCAAAAGGAACATTTCAAGAAAGGAATAATTAGAAAAATGTTATAACACATTCTTTCATTTCATATGTACAATTTTTTAAAGATTTTATTCATTTATTTCATATGTACAATTTTTAAAATTAGATTTTTCTTTGTAGGCAGCTACTTGGGTTTACTATAAATCATTTAAAATGTTAAAACTATGATCATGACTTTTTATTTGCCCCAGTGGAGAAAAAAATCACAAGGAGTTAAAATAGGACAGAAATTGTACAATTCTCTCTGGCCGGTGGCTATGCAATTTGTTAAAGATCTTGAGCATGACCGTCAGGCAAAGACAGTAATATAATCACCCAGCACTCTCCCTAGGGCTTGTTGTGAAGGAGGATAGCTGACACAACTTGTCTGTAGAGTGATGGATTCGTAGCTGCTTACTGTATGAGAACGTCATTTTACCCAGAGAGGAACAATAACTAATCCGGGCTATTTCCAATTTTGTAGTATCACGGGTTGGCGCTGACAGATGAGTTATGTCATTTGATAATGGCTTGCCTTCATTATAGCATTGGCAGAAGAATTTTTGGCATCACTCAATGATAGAAAGAAAATTAGCTTGAGTAAAAAGTTGTATGTGCTTAGGTCTTAGGTAAAATAAAAATTGGGGTAGACTGTCCCTTCATTTAGCTAAACAATAATTCAAAAATACAATTTTAAAGACAACTTCTCTTGAACTAGAGAAGTTGCCTAGGGAAAAATAAAACAAAATTCTTGAAATTTAAGATATTTTGTAGACTATGTATGATTATAATGTCCAAACAAAGTGTGTGAAGGACTGGAATTAGAAGAAAGGACTTAAAAATGTGGAAGGAGAACATGTAAGAAATTGTTTAAAGTGATAGTATCTGACACTTGGGTGGCTCAGTCAGTTAGGCATCTGCTTTCAGTTCAGGTCATAATCCCAGTGTCCAGGATTGAGCCCCATGTCAGCCTCCTGGCTCAGCAGGGAGCCTGCTTCTCCCTCTCCCCTCTGCTCATTCTCTCTCTCTCTCAAATAAATAAATAAAATCTTTCTTAAAAAAAGTGATAGTATTCCATTGTGTATATATACCACATCTTCTTTATCCATTCATCTGTTGATGGACATTGGGGAGGGTATGTGCTATGGTTAGTGCTGTGAAGTGTGTAAACCTGGCGATTCACAGACATGTACCCCTGGGGATAAAAATATGTTTATAAAAAAAAAAAAAAAGTGATAGTATCTTGATGGTGGTTGGTGAGTGAAAGGAACTATTTGAATTGTTAAACTTCACATGACTATATATTCTCTTTAATTTTTTAAAGGACTTTATTTATTTATTTGATAGACAGAGATCACAAGTAGGCAGAGAGGCAGGCAGAGAGAGAGGAAGGGAAGCAGGCTCCCTGCTGAGCGGAGAGCCCGATGCGGGGTTCAATCCCAGGACCCTGGGATCATGACCTGAGCCGAAGACAGAGGCTTTAACCCACTGAGCCACCCAGGCGTGCCCCATATTCTCTTTAATTTTTTTTTTAAGATTTTATTTATTTATTTGACAGAGATCACAAGCAGGCAGAGAGGCAGGCAGAGAGAGAGAGAGGGAAGCAGGCTCCCTGCTGAGCAGAGAGCCTGGAATTGGGGCTCGATCCCAGGACCCTGCGATCATGACCTGAGCCGAAGGCAGTGGCTTAACCCACTGAGCCACCCAGGCGTCCTCTTTAATTTTTTTTTAATTAAAAATAATTTCCAAGACATTAATCAGGTGTTCTTGGTATTTGTAGTGCCATATATATATATATATATATATATATATATATATATATTTCGCTATGTGCTTGCATTAAACCAGTTTTTGGAAATTGTTGGATGACAAATGATAAGTGAATAAATAAATACACAAGACTCTGTGAGAAGGCAGTTGGGGGGGCAGTAGGCTGAGGGGGATTAAAACAAAGTATTTCATTGCTCTGACTTTTACTCATCTCTCTTTTGTATTCTACATTCTGAACCTCATAGACTCTCTCTGCAGATTTCATAATTTCAGTTTTTACCCAACTCACCCACCTTATAATTATGAATATATGGACATAATTAACTGAATCACTTTGAGAGAGGAAAAAATACCCTACTTAAAGCTAATTAGATGAATCATGAATGCTTGGAAGAATGCATTTCAATAAGGTGAAAAACTTTGGATAAAAATTTAATGAAGTTTCCAATTGCATTTGACTGCAGAGAATATTGACAAACGTTCATTCCATGCAGATTATTAAATTGTATCGATTTAGGATCCCAAAGCCTAAATACCGCCATTGCCTCCATAGGGGACCTGATTGCACTCACATGTCACATTCATAAAAAACATAGTGCACTAATTGGGAGTCTCCCGCCATCTGCACACTTGCTTCCAGGCGCACATAAAATGATCAATGGGAAAGCAGGGTCAATCCAGGCAGACTGCGAGTGAAATTAAAATAATAAAATGTCTAAACATTTAACTGCAAATAGGAAATCTTTATACCCACCCACACCCTATTCTGTAGCATAAAGCTAAGGCACAATTATTCATATACCTCAAGTAATTTGCAGGCTCCATACAAAATCTCATTTAAAATAAGAAATTGCTATTTCTGCACATTTATTCTACCAAATGCCAGCTAATTGCTGCAATGGCCATTATAAAGAATAATTTTCGCTTAGTGAAAAAAAAAAAGGAATGAAGAGAACATTTTCTGGTTTTGTTCCACTGCGAAGGCTCTATTCAGTGAATACTGAATGCACAGCGTTTCACTGCTACATTTATTATGCTGAGAGGTCAAGTATTACACAGCATCTTGTATTACGCTTTGCATGCTAAGTATTTCACTTCACAAATTGACCCTCCGGTGTACTTGCTACATAATGCTTTAAAAACCCAGCTAAAACGCAGGACAATTAGCAATACTTTTACTCCCAGTTAACAATGGGAACACCAATGTAGGTGATTGCATTTACAGTAGCTTTCTTCACAAAACATTTTTGACACATTAAGGTACTTCGGAATTGTGCAGTACCAGTCCTCTCTTGTGAATGGCTTTCCAGCATTTGCAGAGAGAAACAGTTACTGTACGTTAGAGCTTAATTGAAAAGAATTCAACCACGGCCTATGAAGCACCAATTAGGGTGATATTATATCATAAAAAGCTGTAATATCCATGTTCAGACTTGTGCATGAGCCAATACAAAGTAGGACACAATTAAAAAGATATACAGTTTAAACTCTTGAAACTGTTAAATTTAATTAGGAGTTCAGCATGCAGGGAGGTGGGGGGGGTGTGTGCTTTGTGGGATGGGGTGGCGGCGGGGGCATAGGGGGGTTGCAGGGAAAAGGAACTTCCCTGCAGGACTGGAGACCCCAGGCACTAGCTGTCCAGGATGGCCACATCAGTTGGTCCTTTCCATGTAAACCACCTTTAGTTACTGTAAGTGTGGGGTGTTTGCTTTGCCCCAGCGATGAGATGAATATTCATGCTCAGTCAGGAGGTGCTGCCCTCCAGTATTTCTGGTGTGTCCGCTGGCCTCCAAGAGGGAGAGAAGGCAGAACCGGCTTGCTTGGACCGCGGAAGCGGGAGTGTGCTCTGAGTGTGCTCTGGCCCACACAGATCAAACACAATTAAAAGAGAGTTAACTGCATTGCTTTTCATGAAGAAAGACACAGATAATTGTGAAATAAAATGGACATGGCCAGATCAGCCTAAGTGTCTTCGCAGGCTTGGCTCTGAATGTAATATTTAAATACTGGAACCTGCATGAAATCCCACTTTGAGGTGACAGCCGGCAGGTAATTATCAGTAAAACAACATTATCAAAGTTCTCGTGCATAGCATGTTTGACTGACTGGAGTACTTCTCCTTACAAATCCCGCTAATATCCATTTCAATCTGCTTTAATATGTTCACAAGTTGGGGCTTATTTTGAATTCCACTGGGTAAATGAGGACAGCACACTTGGAATTTGCATACTATACACATTCCTCTCATTTGTGAAGGGTTTCCAGCATAGTTTTTAAAGGAAACTACTAACATCCAGAATCCAGAAAAACTTTTTCACTATAACTAGAATGAAGATAGGAAGCAGCTTATTTCTCCGCTGTATTTATTTCATCAGAAGCTATACAACAGGTCTATGAAAATCATCCTTATTTTGTTTGAAGAAGAACAGATATTTTTTAAATGTCTCAGGGTTTAAATAAATAAATAAATAAAATTCATCGGTGTTAATGCAGTTTTCTAAGGTACTCAAGTTATTGAAATTAAAAGTTAAAGTTTTAAAAAGTCTGTGTTTGAAAAATGCAGATGGAAAAGTTCTTGTCTCCGATTTGAGAAGGTCTCTCGCTCTTCAATCCACAAGGTTACTTCAGGCCTTTTTAAATTTCCACCTCTTTCCTGTCCAACAAAAAAGCAGGGCATTTTATTGATGAGATAAATTGGAATTTTTGGATGCTCTAAAATCAGATATTCCATGTTCCCTCCTTCCTCAATGAGCTCTTCATGACTTTTAAAATATCGTGAAGCAGGGCACCTGGGTGGCTCAGTTGGTTAAGTGTCTGTCTTCGGCTCAGGTTGTGATCCCAGCGTCCTGGGATCGAGCCCCACACCTGGCTCCTTTCGCAGCAGGGAACCTGCTTCTCCCCTACCTGCCACTCCCCCTGCTTATGCTTGTTCTCTCTCTTTCTCTCTCTCTCTGTCAAATAAATAAATAAAATCTTTGAAAAAAGAAATCGTCAAACAGAACGAAGTATCTCATTGAAGATCCAAGGAGGCCCCACTCTCAAACCCACTGTGTATTCCAGATAATTCAGAAGATACAGTCATTGCTTTGGACCAATATCTGATCTCACCTTGGTTTCCAATACATTGAATTAAATTATAACATTAATAAAATAGTTACTGATAGCATGGAAATCTACACAGTTACATTAAATTGTACAGGCTATTTTGGGGGCACTTGGGTGGTGCAGTCAATTAAGCATCGGCTCTTGGTTTCAGCTCAGGTCATGGTCTCTGTCTTGAGGTCAAGCCCCGTGTTGGGGCTTCAGGCTCTGTGCTCTATGCAGAGTCTGTTTAAGACTCTCTTTCCCTCTCCTCCGCCCCTCCTACCTTGAATAAAGTAAATCTTTTAAAAAAATATATAGGCTGTTTTTGTTTTATTGGTTGCATATGTAACAAGAGGCATAGTTTTACTAGGAGATTCTGCTTTTGAAAACTAGGCCAGTTAACAGATTGCAAGGTGGTAGTGGTAAGAAGATGTTTTCTTTTTTAATGAAAGTGAAACCAAAATGATGAATGCAATTACCATTAGAGGTATTTTAAGGGACATGAATGCAAAGGAGTTTAGATAATGCTGAAACAATTGCACAGGAATTATACACTGAACAATCTGGATTCTAGACTTTTCTGTCCAATCCCTTTTGTGTGTTAGAAATGCCTTCTCAAATGAACAAGATGGAACAGGTTCAGTTAGAGGGTTTTACTGGCCATTCAGTATCTTGTTGTATTAAGATTCTTCTGAGGTGACAAGATTTCGCAAACATTTCCCTAAATTCATTTTCTGACTATGGTATTTCTGAAATTCTAACTCTATGAGGGGGCTGAGAGAATTAATTATCCCATGTGGTCTGGAACCGAGTGGATGATAAAAATTGCTGCTGAGGTGTCAAAAAACTATTTTTATTATTTTCTGCAGAAAGAAAAATGTCTCTTCTTCCACAAACCAGTTTTATCAAAAAGATACCAAAGGGCTTAGGCATCAATACCTCACTTTTCCTTCCTTCATAGTGTATCTAGACCTCACTGTACCCTACTGCTCGAGAAGTAATCAGATTTTTATTCTCTGCAGTCAGAGGTCACACCTTCCTACACAACCCTGGACCAATAGGAAATGTACATGGGCAAAGTGCACTGGGTATAAGGGAACAAAGTTGGGGCGGGGGCACTGGGGAACTAGAAAATGCCAGAAATGCCATTACTCAGCTCTGGAGATTTGGGTCATGCAGAAGTATAATCTTACAGTGGCAAGATCTTCCAGTTTTCCCAAGAGAGGCAGGAAGTGTGTGTGTGAGAGAGTGTGTGTGTGTGTGTGTGTGTGTTTCTCTGATTTTAAAACATTGTGATCAAAGTAAACCACATCTATGGCCTAGGTTTGGAGCAATGGGCCATTGGTTTGCAATCGCTGATGTAACTCATCATCTTCAAATGTGTTCTAAGTTTCCTTCCTTATAGTAATGGACTATCATCTTATCAGTGTGAAATGGTTCGCATTTTTATAGGCATTAAACTTTTAACTACAATATTTAGCAAGCAAGTCAGATACTTCTTCTGGTACCTGTATCTTCTTAATCACCTGAAGCTAAACCCTATGGCCAGAAAGCCTCGTCTCGAGACTTGGGAGCAGCTTCAGTTTCGTTGCTATTTGCTAGTGATTTTAATTATATTGCCTAACATGTATCGATCTGTAACGGGGTTCCAAGTTATTTTAGAAATGTGTTTGAACGTGTGTTATCTGATCCAAGCCTCCCAACAGTCCCATAAGTTAGAACAAGCTAGGTAATGTGCAGTAACAACCCCACAGTTTCTGTGATTTAACATAACCAAAGTTTATTTCTTGCTGATTCTACATGTCCAACCTGGGTCATGCGGGTGACTCTGCTCACTGTATTGTCACTTAGGAACCCAGGCTGAAGGAACCTTCATCTCAGTCAGTGCTTCTGCCATCACCGAGATAGGAAAAGAAGATGAGGCACATCATATTCTGATTTTTAAAGCTTCTGTCCAGGAAACACAACTTTTGCTTGCACTTATTGGCCTTGAAGTTTACTTAAAGGGACAAATGCCTGAAAAACATAACTGAATTGTTTTTTTTTTATTTTAATTCCAATATAGTTAACATACACTGTTATATTAGTTTCAGGTGTACAATATAGTGATTCAGCAATTCTTTTTTTTTAAGATTTTATTTATTCATTTTACAGACAGAGACCACAAGTAGGCAGAGAGGCAGGCAGAGAGAGAGGGGGAAGCAGGCTCCCCGCTGAGCAGAGAGCCCGATGTGGGACTCGATCCCAGGACCCTGAGATCATGACCTGAGCCGAAGGCAGAGGCTTAACCCACTGAGTCACCCAGGTGCCCCTGATTCAGCAATTCTACACATACTCAGTGCTCAACATGATAAGTGAAATCTTAATCTCCAGCACCTGTTTCACCCATCCCCCACCCACCTCCCCTCTGGTAACCATCTGTTTGTTCTTGGTTTGCCTCTCTCTCTCTCTCTCTCTCTCTTTCTCTCCTTTTTTTCCTTTGCTCATTTTTTTTGTTTCTTAATTTCCACATATGACTAAAATTATATGATATTTGTCTTTCTCTGACTGATTCGTTTCACTTGGCATTATAGTCTCTCGATCCATCCATGTTGTTACAAATGGAAAGATTTAGTTCTTTTTATGACTGAGTACTATTCCAGTGTGTGTGTATCACATCTTTATTCATTCATCTACTGGGACACTTGGGCTATTTCCATGATTTGGCTATTGTAAATAATGCTGCAATAAACATAGGGGTACACATACCTTTTTGGATTAGTGTTTTTGTATTCTTTGGATGAATCCCCAGTAGTGGACTTACTGGATCATATGGCAGTTCTATTTTTTACTTTTTGAGGAAACTCCATACTGTTTTCCACAGTGGCTCCATCCGTTTGCATTCCCACCAACAGGGCACAAGACAGCCCAATTATATTTTAAATGGAAGGAAAAGAAGAATAGTTAGGAGTAACATGCATTATCAAATATCAGAAGATCTCATAAAGAGCCCTAAGAACAAAGTATTTGCATACAAATATGTAAATCAGTAGAACAGAGCACAGAATCCAGAAATAGACCTTGATATATATGAGAATTTAATATATGATGGAGATGTTAGACCAATTCAGTGGGAGAAGGGCAGGTTATTTTCAAATGGCATAGAAAATTAAGTTGGACTCCTATACGAAAATAATTTTAGATGGGTTAAAAGCTTAAACAAAATAAAAGAATAAAAATGTTTCAACAATGTCCATGTTTTGGGGCATTTTCATAACTAAGACAGTAAACCTAGAAGCTGTAAAAGAAAAGATATACACTTCAAGGTATATTAAAATATGTATTTCAAATGATAACAAAATGGGCAAATGAGAATTTTAGAAAAAAATTTGCACAAATGAAAAGTATAATATTATTATACAATGAGCTCTTCAAACATAAAACTGAAAATAAAAAGAAAATAGCCGACTTGTGGAGGAGCAAAACAAGATAGCTTACAGCTTTGTGAAAGATTTAAATCACCAATAGTTAGGGAAATGAAAAATAAAGTAACAGCAAGGTTTAAACCCATTAGTCTGGCAAAAATAAGAAAGAATAATAACGTACATTCTGATATGGATGCAGGGAGAAATGATGCTGTCATTATTCCTGATGGAAACGGGAATTGTCATAATATTTTTTTGGAAAATAATCTGATGACATTTATTAAAATTAAATAGCTACATCTTTTGACTCAGAATTCTCACTTCTGAAAAGCCCTCCTTTAAAAATAAGAGCCCTAGTATACAGGACAAATGTACAAGGGAGTTAATCACAGCATTGTTCAATATAGCAGAAAACTGAAAACAAGGTAAGTCATGGTACATGGTATACCAGAGAAGTGATAGGAAATGAAGTGGAGCTATGTCAGTTGACTTGGAGACAGTCTCTTGAGGTGTTTCCTAGTGAGAAAGACAAATGTAGGACAAGGATATGATGTCAAAAGGGTATATAATATGATTTCTAAAAAATGGTGCCCAAAACCCATATATGGGACTATATATGCTTTTGTGTACTTATATATGCCTACATAAGATTATATGAGCATGAATAAAAAATATGAAAAATAGGACATCTGGTTGGTTCCGTCGGTTAAGTGGCCAACTCTTGATTTGGGCTCAGGTCATGGTCTCAGGGTCCTAAGCGCCTAAGTCAGGCTCCTTACTCTGGGGGAGTCTACTTGAGATTCTCCCTCTCCCTCTGCCCTTTTCCCTGCTCATAGTCTCTTCACCCCCCCCCCAAATAAATAAATCTTTAAAAAAGACAAAAGAAAAATTTGCAAAAATACAAGCTAGTTTGATGACATGGGTTGGGGTGGGGTTCAGAGCAGCAGGAAAACAGAAGAGAAGGGAGGAACTTTGCAAAAAGAAAAGGAAAAAAATTAGTCTGTAACCCCCAAAAAACCAACATGTATACTATAATCCCATTTATTCATTAATGCAAAGATTTTATATATAGTATATATGTGCAAACAATCTCTGAATATAATAAAAAGATATAAAAACAAACAAAACATTTCAACAGAATTGCATTTGACTATGATTGAGGCTGTAGATTGAGGAAAGTCAGTCACTTATCCCATCAAACACTAAAAAGAACTTAAGCTGTACCATCGGATGGCCGGTGCTTCCCAGAGGTAGATGGCATCCATGCAGGCAGGCAAAGGTCCTCAGTGTTCTCGAAAGGAGGCTTTTTGGCTGTGTGCTTGTTGGATCTCCAAAGTATACGGATTTGCCATCAATCATCCTATCCCTACTCTTCGGGTTTTTTCAAGAGAAAATAACCTCAAACTCTGCTATCTGTATGGGCTACTATCCATATCCCAACTGCTTTGGTTTCCAAAGAGGAGAATGGGCTCATTTTGGTTGCTGTTAGCTAACAATTTTAATAATGATACTTTTAGGGGTGGCTGGATGGCTCAGTGGGTTAAGCCTCTGCCTTCAAGTCAGGTCATGATCTCAGGGTCCTGGGATCGAGCTCTACATCAGGCTCTCGGCTCAGGAGGGAGCCTGCTTCCCCCCTTCTCTCTGCCTACTTCTCTGCCTATTTGTGATCTCTGTTAAATAAATAAATAAAATCTTTTTTTTTTTAATGATGCTTTTACTTGGATTTTCTTCTAATGGATAGGTCTGATAAACTTATCTGGGCAAAAGTTTATAATGGAGGGGTGCCTGGCTGGCTCAGTCGAAAGAGCTATGATTCTTGATCTTAGGGTCATGGGTTCAAGGCCTACATTGGGTGTAGAGATTACTTAATAGTAAAGTATTTTTGTTTTTTTAAGTCTGTAATGGGAATTAGTGTACATTTTGACCGAACCTTCGAAAGGAACAAAACTTTGTGGCTTCACAACAAAGTAGACTCAAAGAAGCTGTTGAACGTGGTTGCAGCCTGGAAGTTTTAATGATTAAATGATTTCTTTGACCACTAAGGAATTTCTTTTCTTTAATCACGGACATTGTTACCTCTGCCAACCTCTAGTCAACCCCACTGTAAGCAGAGAGATCTTAACCAAAGAAGAAAACGATTTTCAAAAAATTGAAACATCCATTCTTGGTGCCGATATTTAGGGGTCTCTCAAGGCTGCCCAACATTCCAAAGTAGTGGAGAAGCCAGGAAGGGAGCTCACGGATTTGGGATTTCCATCACTCAGCCTAAACTTTCACTGTCAAGTTCGTGAGAGAGAGAACACGTGATTGAGTCTAGTGTCAGCTCTCTGATGCTCCTTGCAATGACTTGACATAAGTCCTTTCACCATCCAGAGCCTAGTGTTCTCATGTCTTCTCTGACACGTGATCTCAGAGAACCCTGCTCTTTTACTTAACAGCACTCATAAAAATATGGGATTGTATGCTTATGTGTGTGATTATGGGTTTAACTGCACTCTCTTCCACGAAAACATCATTTCTATATGGATAGGAGCAATGTACTATAACCTCAACACATAGCGTAGTGGCTGACACACACTCAGATTCAATAAAAACTTACTAATTTAATGGATAAATGAGTATATAACGTGAGAGAAATGATCTCAGAGTATCCCACTGACTCGTATCAGATTCTCTAAATGCAAGAAAACTTTTGATTTTTTAAATTAAGCCACAATTCTGTCACTTTGCCTACACATCATCTAGTAGATGAAATGCTTAAGAGGAGATGGTTCTGTTCTGTGTAGTTAATCTGCAAAAAACCAAACCTTTTAGTCATAATCCCATATCTCTGTAGGAGTCTGTAAGATGCCATTTCACCCACAGCTTTTAGGAGAACTATAGTTCATGTAAAATAGATACTTGTTATGGAGCCTAAAAATTTTCAGTCTCCCTTGCTATTTTGTTCCTGGATCTTGGAATCCCAACAGGAATTAGAAAAATAACTAGAAGGAAAAAATTCACAGAAGTTAAAGGACTTAGAATTGTCTAGTCCACTGATTTTCAAACTCTATTTTAGCAGTAGAATCCTGTTTTTCAAAAAGAAATCTTATGCAGAAACTTGATATTTCTGTATGTTAATTTATACCTATAAAATAGGTATAGGTTTTGGGAGAGAGGGAGGAAAAAAAGGAAGGAATGAAGCAAAAGAGAGAGAGGAAGACAGAAAAAAAACAGAAGGAAGAGAAAGAAAAAAGAAAGAAAGGAGGGAAGGAAGGTATAGAGGAAGGAAGAAAGGAGGGAGGGAGGGAAGGAGTGGGGGGAGGGAAAGAAAAGATCTGTCCTGATTGAAGTGAGAAAGGGAACTAGAGCCCTCCCCCAACCCCCAAGCTTGGCCTTGACCTCCACATTGCGCTCCTGCTCCAACACCCTCTCTGTCTCCTCCTGCCCTGTCTGGTCCATAATTCCCTCTAATATACCACTGACACCAGTTTGATAGTAACCAGTTTGAATGAGTATCTCCTTTCAACAAATAAGGAAACTAAGACTTGATGACCAAGTTACAGTCTTCGGAATTCCAAACCCTTCCCTCTAAAAGTAGACCCATTTTATTTTTATTTATTAATAGATGATTCTGTACAGTCTTTGCCGAATAATTTTATATGAATCCAGATTATCATTGCTCAGCATGTTCTTCTTATAGTTAAACCACCATAATTTAGTTCTGCCCAACATTTTTTCAACAAAACAATTTTGAAAATACTAAAATTCTGAAAAGCATTCCTTTCTTTTTGAAAATATAAAATTCACTTAAAAAATTTTTAAATGATCTTTATAATCACAAATCTAATTTTGGTTGTATTTATTATAAAGACACAGCGGTGACCTAAAAGAAGATATTATTGGGACCCCTGAGTGGCTCAGTTGGTTAAGCATCTGCCTTCACCTCGGATCATGATCCCAAGGTTCTGGGATGGAGCCCCACATCAGGCTCCCTCCTCTGTGAGGAGCCTGCTTCTCCCTCTGCCTGCCACTCCCCCTGCTTGTGCTCTCCCTATATATATCTGACAAATAAATAAAATCTGGGGAGAAAAAAAGGAGACATTATTTAACATTATGAAATGAAACAGAGTATACCCAAATGGAGAGGAAGTAGATGTGGTTCCTTCATATAAAGCAAAAGCTGCGTCTGCCAAAGAGCAGACATGCGGTTATTGATCTGGAATTGGCACAATGACAAACTACTCTGCAAATCTTCCTCTTCCCAATTAAGGTGTCTCTCTTGAACTGATTGAAAGCCGTTTGATAAGTATACTTTTTTCGAGATGGTGTGCTCAGTTGGGGGTCTTTTTATTAAACTGAAATTCCATCATTAGCTTTGCCTAGCACCAGCTGCTTTATAAATTCTCTGTTGATGTAGGCCTCCACTGGTATTCCAAATATTGCAGGTGAATCTCTGACTCCGAAATCCTCAATCATGCAGGATGAATAATTAACATCTGATAAATGCAGAATAGGAAGAACTCTCACTAGAAGACACAGTAGTGGGGTCATAATCCTATCTCAGCTTCTCATAACACTGAACAAATAGTTGTTTAAAAATAAAAAAAGCAATTCTAAATCTCCCTACTTCCTAATTTTTCTCTATACCTGATCAGAAATGGGAAAGTTAGGACACAAGATGAAGTGCTTTTGTTTGGCGGCAAATTTAAAGACAGAATCCAAGATCTAGCACATTCTAATGGATGTTTGTGTGGCTATTTTTTTTAAGATTTTATTTATTTATTTGACAGAGAGAGACAGCGAGAAAGGGAACACAAGCAGGGAGTGTGGGAGAGGGAGAAGCAGGCTTCCCGCTGAGCAGAGAGCCCAATGTGGGACTTGATCCTAGAATCCTAGGATCCCAGGATCATGACCTGAGCCGAAGGCAGATGCTTAACAACTGAGCCACCCAGCGCCCCTACTTGGCTGTTCTAATTCTAGGTCAGTTCCCAGGAACGTGGGGCTCATATCAACCAGAATCATTTTCCCTCCTAAATAGTTTACAGTCCATCACTGCTTTAACACAAAAGAGAAACTTTCTTATTCTTGAATCTAATAATTTTTCTGTGAGACACATGGTGAAAACATAGCACTAAAGAGTAATAGGAAAGTTCTGTATAAGGTTGAATTTATAAAAAAACATTTACTTTGTGTACCAGGTGTGCCTAGTAGAGCTTTTCCTAAATATAGTCTGTGTGATCAAGAGATAAGTTTTAAACCATGATAAACTTGAATTTATGAAATAATCCCATACATTACAATGAAATATGCCATGGGAGTTCAGTTGTTGAGAGCAGAATGTTCTGGAGTTCAATTCCTGAGCCTGGGTGTCTTCATCTGTAAAATGGGAATATTATTAGTGTCATTAGGCCCATGAGGTTACTTCGGGCCCTAAGTGAGAGATGCCTGTATGGTACTTAGCATGGCGCACTGTATTCATTTCCTATTGCTGCACAACAAATTACCGTGCACATAGTAGCCCAAAACTATACCCATTTATTATGCCACAATTTCTTCAGGTCAGGGCCTGGCTTAGATGGCCCCTCTACTTCCAGGGTTACAAGACAGCAATCAAGGTGTCACCTGGACTGTGCTCCCTGCTGGAGGCGCAAACGGGGAAGGAACCTCTTCCACGCTCACTCACGTTCTTGGCAGAATTCATTTCCTTGCTGCTCTAAGACCGAGGATCCCAGCTTCTTCCTGGCTGTTGGCTGGAGGCTGCCCACAGCCCCTCGCCACGTGGGCTTCTCCAGCCCGGCTGCTTTACTTCATCAAGCTGGCAAGGTCCGTCCGTCTCCAGGTCGAATCTTCCAGCAACACAGTCTTTGTTATGTAACACAATCACAGGAGGGACACTGCGTCACCTCTACTATATTCTGCTATTAGAAGCAAGTCATACGTAGGTCCTGCCCACCCTCACGGGTGAACACCAGAAAGCAGGGCTCACTGGGGGCTACACGTGAGTCTGTGTGCCACATACAACAAATGTCTGAATGCATACATGTGTGAATGAGTAAATAAACGAGTAGTGAGTGCAGATACCAACTTGGGTATGAACGGAGTAAGCCGTGACCCTCTCAGACATCAGCAAACATAAGAAATAGTTCTAAATTCAGGCTAAACAGGTGAACAATGGACTCCGCAGGTACCTGCTCTGTTGAAGTCCTAACACGAGTATTCAACCTTTGTGAAAAAAAAATGTATTGAAGGGTTAGGGGGCCTGGGCTCTGAGGCCCAGAGAATGTCAGTGTAAGATCTTAAGGATGGTGGGGAATGGAACCCTAAGGGAAAATTAGGGTTTTTAATCCCACTTTAGGTGATAATTTTCTTATCATTGGAGCAAGAGAGGAAATTAGAAGTGAAATGAGGGACGCCTGGGTGGCTCAGTTGGTTAAGCGGCTGCCTTCGGCTCAGGTCATGATCCCAGTGTCCTGGGATCGAGTCCCACATCGGGCTCCTTGCTCGGCGGGGAGCCTGCTTCTCCCTCTGCCTCTGCCTGCCACTCTGTCTGCCTCTGCTCGCTCGCTCTCTCTGACAAATAAGTAAAATAAAATCTTAAAAAAAAAAAAAAGTCTCTTGTCACACTAATTCTTCAGCTTTAAAAAAAAAAAGAAGTGAAATGAAATGGTCGAACACAGTTACAAAAAATTTTTAACTTCTAAACGATAAAAAATGACTAACGATAAAAACAAAGGAAGACTATTCACCACAAAATGGAACATAGTTACCATCTATAAACATATGAAAATTTATTCAGACATATTTATGAATATTACCAACACCTCAGTGGGTAGATGGGCAAAGGACATAATCGTGTAATTCATACACAAGAAATATAATTAGTAAATTAAATTTTGAAAAAAGTTTAAATCTAACATGGATGGGACAGAAGACTTACAAAAAAAATTTTTTAAAGACTTTATTTATTTGAGAAAGAGAGAGAGTGAGTGAGTGGGCATAGGCACAGGGAGAAGCAGAACGAGAGGGAGAGGGAAAGAATCCCAAGCAGACTCCATGCTGAGCCTAGAGCCCAACACAGGGCTCCATCACACCACCCCGAGATCATGACTTGAGCCGAAACCAAGAATCAGACCCTTAACCTACTGAGCCACCCAGGCGCCCCACAGACAAAAATATTTAAAGAACTAATCCATAATCCTTGCTTTACTAGCTGATTCTTCTGACACAAGAGAGTAAACAGTAAAATAGATTGCGTTAGTACGATTCACCAAACAAATTATTCACCTGCCATCACCTGTAACTCATCCTTGGGGGGTGGATATTGGATGACAGTTAACTCTCAGTGGTGTGAGAGCTAGTGTGGATGACCAGATCATCAAAAAACTTATTTTCATATTAGAATTGAAGCCATTTTAGGGGAGGGCGAGCTATTTAAATTTCTAATTTATTTCTACTACTCTCAGAGCTGAAACACAGCAAAACAGCTACAGATCAGACTCGAGAACAAGAATATTAGTCAAAGGGACTAGGCACCCCGCAGACTGTGACTCTGCCCAAGAATGAAGCCAGTGCCTTTATTTTAATGACTACTCCTAAGACCATACCTTGACTTCTGATGACCTCCTCCTTTGTTTCTTGCTCTCAGACGTCACAGGGCAAAAACACCATTCCTGGACTTGGCACAGAAGCAGTGAGACAAGTAGGTTTTCTACCTCTCCCTCTCCCACAGGCCTGTCTGGGGCCACAGGGGATATCAGTTTTGATGCAGTGATAACCCACGTGTCCTCAGATCTTTCCAGGAGTCGGTTCTGGCATGTGTCTTGTCATGGCCCCGAATGGAAGGGCCAATGATTAAATGTAAGTAAGTGAGTAAGCACTCACTAAATAGACGTTGTTGCCATTAATGTTTTTTTTTTATCTTTCATGGGAAGGAGCCAGAGAGGGCGGATTTGTTCCTAGAATCTAGACGGGGTCTCTCGTGGCATCAGGGAGGCAGGTACCGGTGGGACAGTGGACGAGGAGGGTGGCAGGAGGCGGCCCAGCCCGGTGAGCACAGTGCCTCCAGAGGATGCTGACCGAGACGCAGCAGATAGTGTCTGGGGGACCTCACAGCCACAGCCGGGGACCCGCACTTCCAAACTTGACTCCAGGGTGACTAGCTCCAGGAGATCTGGGAAGCTTCTCAAACCAGTGCCACCTCCCACCCCCAACTGATCAAGGGCAGGGTCAGCCTGGGACCTGAGGCAAAGCTGGGGGACAGGAGGATAACATGGGAAAGGTGGGTCAAGAGGGAAAGCGGGGAGAACGGAGCAGGTGGAGGTACAGTACATTTCTGAGAGCAGCCCCAAGTTCCAATGCCCTGGAAGAGAGGAAGAAGGAGGTTAGGACAGAGGCCTTCAGAGGGGACAAGCAGATCACACACTGGTTCTTCACGTTTGGCCAGGTGAAGGCTGGCTGTCGCAGCTGGTCTCCACCGGCCCCATCCCTCCCCAGTCTATGGAACAAATGTACTTTGGTCCTGATCTTTTAATGTGATTGTCCTAGACTCATCGGGGCTAGTTTCAACAACATTTGTCTGTGGCAAGTGGATACGAAGCAGCATGCCTGCACCAGTATGTCTTTTTTGGACTGAAAACTTCTAGAATGCAGTGATCTAATCTATGTAGTTCTCTAGGAATAGTGTGGAAGCTCTAAGCAGTTAGGTGGTTAATATTTTCAAGATGAAGGAGATGACACCACTTGTAAAATTCATCAGAGGAGTGAGACCCTTTCTTGTTTGTACTAATACCAACGGGATTTGAAAAGTGAGTCTTGTGCCATTGGGAAAAGAGCGTGGTGTCCCTTCTGGCCCCGAAGATGGTACACCCGTAAGATGGACTATCCAGGGGTCATCAAAAATCAGGGTTAATAATATTAGCAGGGAAATGCTCGTAGCTAGTGAGATAAGCAGTGACATAGCTAGTGAAAAAAGTACCTACAGTATGTTTTCAGCTGTTTTTCTCAAGCATAGAAATATTGGAAAGACATACACAATGCTAAAGAAAAGCAAGGGGTAAGGAGGGCAGAGAAACAGCTTTGAGGTGAACAATGAGGCAATGGGAACCAAGTGTAGGGAAACGCACATGTTTTGGGTGAACACAGGCTATGTGCAAGCAATGGGCGAAGCGCTTAACTCTGCTAAATTATTAAAGATAATTTAATTATTAAAGATAAGCATTCTTCTTGTTCTTCTTCTCCTCCTTCTTCTTTTTTTAGATTTTTATTTATTTATTTGACAGAGAGACACAGCGAGAGAGGGAACACAAGCAGGGGATGTGGGAGAGGGAGAAGCAAGCTTCCCAGCAAGTAGGGCGCACAATGCGGGGCTCGATCCCACTACCCTGGGATCATGACCTGAGCCAAAGGTGGACGCTTAAGGACTGAGCCACCCAGGTGCCCCAAGTCTAAACTTCCTTTATGACTTGCAAGATCCTCTTCAAGCTTCATCTTCGGCACATCCCCTGCTGTACACCATACCCCGCCATCCTTCTTACTGGCTTCCCAGTAAAAGGGTTCTCTTCCCTCTGGCTGTTTCCAGTGCCTAAAATACTATCCTCTGGTTTTTCTTCTGGTCGGGGCTTTCCAAACCTTTAGGTCATAGCTGTAATCACTTCCCCAAGCCTGGGTTAGATATCCTTCTAGAGGCATTTATTGTATTGTGAATATTCTCAAAACTGATTTGCACTGGACCAACTCACTTGGAACACATCATTTCCCTAGTAAAGCATAGGGACTCTGGCCCCGGCCTCCCAGTGCTGGAAGGTGGTAAACTACCTTCCACGACATCCACCTCGCTTCTGCTCCCATTAGTTGAAGTCAACCATATGCCTAACTAGAACCAGACATGTTTGTTCCAAACTAATTTTATACCAGTTTTACTTGGTATATTAATTATGTTATTCAGTGAAATATTATATAAATTCATAAGCTATGAGTATGGAAGGAAAATCTTTGTTTCTATGAAAAATAATGTGGGTGCCTGGGTGGCTCAGATGGTTAAGCGTCTGCCTTTGGCTCAGGTCATGATCCCAGGGTCCTGAGAGCGAGCCCTGCATCGGCCTCCCTTCTCAGTGGGGAGCCTGCTTCTCCCTCTATCCCTACCCCTGCTCATTCTCTCTCTCATGCTGTCTCTTTCTCTCTCTCTCAAATAAATAAATAAAATCTTTTAAAAAGAAGGAAAAAAAGAATGTAGGCTCCTAAGTGTGAGCTGCTAAAAAATTGTCATGTTATGTATGGATGGAAAAGCTATAAATGGGAAAAAAAAACCCACAAACCTAAGCAGATTCTACTCTAAGATAGATTTGTAGGACCTAAGTTCTTGTCCTAATTTAAAGAAATGTAGGCTGAAAATAATATATATATATATTTGAGGGGGCTGTGGTTTATGCCAGAAAGATGCCTTGGGGCTTCAGTTATGCGCACATACTTAAAGAGTCCTTAGCTATACACCAAAATATTGGTAAAATAATGTACATTTATATAATATTTTATTGAGGTCAACTTTACGTAACATACAATTAACCATCTTTAAGGGGTACAGCTCAGTGGCATTTAGTGCATTCACGGTGTTGTACAACCACCACATTTCTCTAGTTTCAAAACTTTCTCATTACCCCAGAATACCCTTTAAGTAATCAAGTAATCGTTCCTCTCCCTCCACTCATCTATTCCCTGGCAATTTCTAATCTGTTTCTATTGAAATAGAACATTTAAAACATGTAGATAACTTTTTTTATGATTCTCTACTTTATTGATTTGTTTGGTCAATCTGTTAACTACTGGTCTAACTCCAGCTGGGGAGGCGGGCTATCCTTACGACTCTGGGGTGGGTTTTTTGTTTGTTTTGTTTTGGTTTTTTTTTTTGCTTATTGCGCTGTCTGTCTCCCACCCCTGGGCACTGAGTGTTTTCCAGGCAGCGTAGTGTTCAGGGTGGTGTTCGAGCTGCTCGTCCGTAGGCCTATGGCCCCTGGGACAAAGTCTGGCATCCAGTGTGCTCCACTAATTCACATTACCAAGAAGTTAATTAATCTTCCAAGGACATATAGCTGGTAAGTGACGAGTCACAATTTCAGCCTAAGTCCCTTGCACCACCCACGAGTTAGCAGCGAATGTGGCCTGTGTGGGAGGCAAATTTAGATAGCAGTCATGCTAGAGTTGATACTGAGGAGGGTTGACTACGAACCCAGGACTGTTATAAGCCCTTTTCAAGTATAATATTGTTGAACCCCCCTAACAGCCATACAAGATAAGTAGTACTATTAGCCCAGAAATTCTGGAATGGGAAGGGGTGGTTCCTGAATCCAATCCAGGTCTTATAGACTTTGAGGAAGGATTTGGGTCCATGAGAGCTTAGTCAAATGCCAGAAGAGACCATCACTTTATCACTTTATTTTTATTTATTTTTTAAAGAATTTTTTAATTTGATCAAGAGACACAGTGAGAGAGAACACAAGCAGGGGGAGTGGGAGAGGGAGAAGCAGGCTTCCCGCCAAGCAAGGAGCCCGATGTGGGACTTGATCCCAGGACCTGAGTCGAAGACGGATGCTTAACGACTGAGCCACCCAGGCACCTCTCATTATATCACTTTAATAAGAACTTCTGGGACTGGTTTTAGGGAAGAGGAACTAGGTGTGATGGCTGAACATGGCTGCTCATGTTTGCCACACACATGCTCAAGCTCATGATGGCTGCTCTAGAGTTTGCCACACATTCACACGCACACGTACACACACATATCTTGGATTGCGTCTCGTATGCGCTTGGTTATAATTCTTGTGGAAAATGCCATGTTTTATGCTTTTATGCCCTGTGGGGTAGCACTGTGTTCTGCAGGTACAACCATCTCTACTCTATAAAGTCAAATCCTGCTGCCTCCAGGCTGGCTCCCGCTCCACTGCAGGGCTCCACCACGCCTGCCCCTCTCTGCGAAACATTCTCTTCCCCGCAGTCCTCAAGGCACCCACCCTCTCCTGGGCACCACCCCTGCAGATAGTGCTAGGTGCTCCCAACAAAAACCCCAGAGCACCAGATGGGCCACCGCTGCTCCGTGGTCTGTGGCACTGTGGGCGAGGATACCTCTCCATTTTCTCTCTGCGTCAAATGTTACCAAAGCAGGATTGGTGAGCTCTCTGAAGTCTTTGGAGGTTTTGGTAAAGTTGGTCTTCTGGTTTCTAGTCACGGTCCTCTCTCTCTTCTAGGACCCAGAATGAGTCCATGAAAATCTGGGCCTGGGGCCAATGGGACTGACCCTGGGGTACTTGAGTCACTACTCTGTTCCAGCAGTGAGGTTTGTAACTGAGCTGGGCTCTTCCCACTTGACCCTTCTCCTCTCATTCTCTCAGGCAGGGTCAAATGATTCCAACTTCTAACCATGGGGACACTTGTAGTCTAGAGCTGGGATTCCATCTCATTTAGACTCAGGACCAAGTGTAGAAATAAGTGACAGAAAAACAATGTGAGACCCTGTAAGAAATGGAGCTCAGGATCTGGTGAACCCTTGATCTCAAAGACTTTTACCACTAACTTATATTCTGAGTCTCTGTGGGAAAGTTTTGTATTTTGTTAGGAGCTTTAGGGAGTTCTATAAAGGGAAGTAAAGAAAGTATGAGAAGTGCAATTTTAAAATCGAGTGGCTTAATTTCTATCCTGTCCCATCATTACAGGAATATTAGTGGGATCATTTTTTTAAAAAGATTTATTTCAGAGAGAGAGTGCATGAGCAGGGGGGGCGTGGAGCAGACTCCCCGTTGAGCGCGGGGTTCCATGTGGGCTCGACAGAGTGGGGAGTGTTGGGGGGCTCCTCTGAGGGCTCAACACTGGGCTTGATCTCCTGATCGGGAGATCATGACCTGAGCTGAAACCAAGAGCTGGACATTTAACTGGCTGAGCCTCCCAGGCATCCCTACTATACCACTTTAAAGCCTTGGCTGAAATGCATTTGTTAAGGAATCCAGCCATGCAGAACACATCAAGAGCTTCTTTGTGGGGTTCAGACAAAGTAGGATAAATTCTGATCCCTCATGGTACTCCTTGCACATAGGGGGACACAGAGCAATGCAAACGAGTATTCCAAATTTCTGGAGGTTAGACTTAGGGGTGATGGTTATGGTCACCTTTTTGCTTATGCACATTCTCTTATTTTCTGTAACACACATGTATTGGTTGTGTGGTTAAAAGGGAGGTAAAATGAAACAAGGATGGATACTCTTCGGTCAGAATTGACATCCTGTGCCCTGATGGCTTGGTCCTCCTGCGGCCTCCATCCCTCTCTTGGAGCAGAGGATGGAAGGTTTAAAAGGGAGTCAGAGGACCTCTGGGCAGATCTTTTTCTCTTGCTTCCTCTCCTTTATCACTGCGCATATGGACTTGGGGCCTCATGAGAGCCTCCTCTGTGCATTGAACACTCCCAGCTATTATGTTAAGTAATAATAATAATAAAAATAAAAAATGTGTCTGAGGCTTTTACAAACTAAATAGGCTGGTCATTGAATGAGTGTTGACCCAAAATAGAACTAAAAGGCTCTAAACCAATGTTTCTCAGTGTGCCTATTATTCATTTTTCAGTGTGATCTTAAATAAATAAAATATTCCACTCTAAACATCCATTTTTAGACTCAAATCTTTGAGTAAGCTTTCTTCTAAAAGTATATAGAATTGGATTAGATTTTCGTGTCTTTTCTTTTTTCCAACCCAAGAGAACAATACTCTTATGTATATAATTTCTTGTGAACTGAGTAGGAAGTAAACATTTTTAGGATCTGAATTAAAGTATCTCTTTATTTTTTTCAAAGATTTTATTTATTTATTTGACAGACAGAGAACACAAGTAGGCAGAGAGGCAGCCAGAGAGAGAGGGAAACAGGCTTCCTGCTGAGCAGAGAACCCGATGTGGGGCTTGATCCCAGGACCCTGGGATCATGACCAGAGCCGAAGGCAGAGGCTTTAACCCACTGAGCCACCCAGGCGTCCCAAAGTATCTCTTTAATAACTGACTTTCTGTAATGCCTTTCTACCTGTTGGCCACCATTTTTATTTATTTATTTATTTATTTATTTATTTATTTATTTATTTTAGAGGATGATAGTGTGAGTGTAAGATGGGGGAAGGGCAGAGGGAGAGGGAGAGAGAGAATCATAAACAGCCTCCATGCTCAGTGTAGAGCCCAACACGGAGCTCCATTTCATGACCCTGAGATCATTACCTGAGCCAAAACCAAGATCTGATGCTTAACCAACAGAGCCACCCAGGTGCCCCTTGGCCACCATTTTTACCATCATTGTCATCACCACTGCAAACATCTAAATTAAACTTAAAGTTTCCAAATCGTTCCTACACACAGTATCTCTCGTCATAGTTGCCCTATGATCTCCATTTTATTGAGAGCAACACTGATGCTTCTGGAGGCTGAACGACTTTCCTAGGATCTCACAGCTAAATCAGGTACAGAGCCAGGCCTCAATCCCAGACTTTCCAGCTCCACATTTTTTATTCTTTAGTCTTCCACATGGCTCTTCCATTTCCTTAGTTGCTGGATTTTAGTAATGGTGGCATTTGGCTTGACTTAGAAAATTTCAAATTAAACCTTTGAGTAGCTACCTTTACCACAACCCCAAGAGAACAAGTCAGGGGTACAAACTCAGAAAGGAGCCCTCCTGTCTTATTCCACATCTGTCTCCCCATTTGAATCTAGCATCAAATCCTAAGGACATGCTTTGAAAAATCACAACTGGTGGGGTGGGGTTGGGGGGGGTGGGGTAAAAATGGGTTTTCAAATTTTCTCTAAAATTTGATTATAATTGTTCCAGGCAGCTAATCTTTCATTACTAATGTTTAAAAAATTATTTGAAAATATACAGTATGAGTAAAATGCCCTATTAAGAGGAAGCAAGCCTAAGCAATAGAGGGTGAGACAGTATCCACTAAGAGAGTCAAACTATGAAGCTAGATTGGAATTTGGGATTTGGGGATTTCAAACCTGTGAGGCACCTTGCCTCAGAGACAGAGTGCAGAAAGAGCTGGGGCATATGTCTGCCTGGGTATGTTGCATGCCGTACTTGGGACCTGTTTATACTATAAACTATTCTTTGTGGATCTGAGATTAAATATAATTGGGCATCTTGTATTTTCTGCAGTAACCCTACCCTGGAGGTTAATTCACAGGGCATCCTTGGGCCAGGTGCAGATAATGTTTGCTTGGGGACATTCCTGAGAAGCCAGGAGCAAGACCTAGGCTGATCTGGCCAAGTCTGAATTAAGTCCTATAAGACGGAGATATTTGTCATGTGTCTCACCATCGTCTTTGATTGGAAGTCTCTATAATCTGTGCCTAAATACTATGGCGTTAATCACAAGACCCCTGAAGTATTTTCACATTGTAGGTAATAAATGCCCCAATACTTAGTGTTTAAAATAAGAATTACTCACTGTAATATTTGGTTAAAATTGCAAAAGGGGTACAAATAAAGCCATTGTTTTTGTTAAGGTGTATAAGTGTTATTTAACTTCCCCATGTTCTTACATGTATGTCTGTTGGGTCAAGACTTCCACGGATAGAGTATTTCAGTTAGCTGCCAAAAGAAATACATTGGAAGAATTACAACTGATGTCCATTTGGGCTAAATACCTACCATCATTATTGTCTCTCACTTGAATGCCTTTTACTGATGTGACGTCACAAGTGGCCATGATCGCTGGCAGTAGCTCCCTTAACATGTTCTTGTGTTCGAAATCTAAATCTAAATTTTTCAGACCCTTCCCACAGGGTCTTTGATTTGAAACCAGCTGAGTGAGTAAATATGGGTGGGGTGGGGGTGGATAGGAGAATGCAATTAAAGAAACTGATGAAGGGAAGGTGGTGAGTCACCTGCCTTCATGCTCTGTCACCTCTGTGTTTCCACCCAGTTAACCGCCAGCTTCCCGGGGAACCAGAGCTTATAGCTTGGGTGTCGTCTTATGGACAAACATGGCCACAATGAGCTGAGAAGGCAGAGAGCAGTAACAGCGGTAGTAGTGATGGTAAGGAGAATCAGGCATACCGCAAGGTATAGGGAAGTCAAGTCCCTCCTCAGCACCAGTGGCCTTTTCTGTCTCTGGGTGGCTTGGGTGATGATTGTGTCACTCGTCCACAAACTTCTGACACGGTCTTTTATAATCATGAAATCATTTTTCTCTCAAGGTATTTATTCTCTACCTCATAGTCTCAGTTCACAGAAAGTGACCAGAGAATTCTCAAAATCTAATTCTATCCTACTGTTTTTCTCCAAATTACCTGAATGTGGTGTTCTGGCAAATTTACAGAGCCACGTCCTCGTCAAAGAAAAGTAGTATTTCTCTGGCAAGACAGCCAATCTCTCTTATTGTAACTCAGCCTAAGACCTTTATTTAAAGCTTAAAGCAGAAAACATTCACATTGCTCAATTTTGTGACTTACACAGATCAACCGAAGGTATGGGCAAATCATGCCTCTCCTACAAAGCTCTCCGGAGAAACCAGAGGGGGCCACCCTCAGCCTTTTCTGGAGGAGGTTTAAAGAATGAAATCTACTTTTAAAATTGTTCCCGTGTCTGGCTTATGTCCTCTATGAGATATTCCATCTCTGAGAACTTTTTAGAGAATGGTATTCTTTCTCCTAGCTCTGCTCCAAATCGTTTTCATGAGAGACAGTGTAATATTGTGGTAAGAAAAATCCAGTAGTTTCTAAGAAGGCTTCTTTCTCCTGTTCAGAACCTTCTTGTCCAGTCCCATGTCACATTCTGTATCCCATGTAAATGTAGTTAAGTGTGCGCAAATACCTCAGAGAATGCAAAACGCTGGGGGGGCGGGTATTTTATAACTTAAATTTATTTAATATAATTTTATTTTTTTTAAGATTTTTATTTATTCATTTGACAGGGAGAGAGAGAGAGATCACAAGTAGGCAGAGAGGCAGGCAGAGAGAGGGGGGGAAGCAAGGCTCGCTCCTGAGCAGAACGCCCGATGTGGGGCTCCATCCCAGGACCCCGAGATCATGACCTGAGCCAAAGGCAGAGACTTAACCCACTGAGCCACCCAGGCACCCCTATTTAATATAATTTTAAAATAATACATTCACATGGTTCAAAACTGAAAATGACATATAAAGGTATACATTGAGAATCTGTTTCACCCTCTTTTCCCATCCATCCCACTAATCCCTGATGCCCACCCCCACCCCAAAGATTAGCACTTGCATTGGTTTCTTAAGAGGTCTTCCAATGTTTTATGCATAGACAAGCAAAGACTAACACAGTCTTATTTTTCTATATTTTTTATATGGAAGGCAACATATGGAAGGCACATGTTCCACAGCTTGCTTTTTTCCATATAAAAACATATCCTGAAGATTACTCCATATCAGTACATAGAGATCATTTATTAAGCCACATAGAGTGTCCTTGTTGCTAGACGCTCAGGATGTTATTTAAGTCTTACCGTCACAAACAATGCTGCGAGGAACACCTCTGGTCTCTGTGCCCTTTTGTGCTTGCACAAATCTATCTGTAGGATATATTTCCAGAAGCAGGACATCATAGAATTTTGATCAAATACCTCTGTTTTAACACTTAACCAATGAGTGGCCTGTATTTAGTTAGTGCCGTCTGTCTCCTCATTATTTTATGAGCTTCTAGAAGACAGAATTGTATCTCATTCATCTTTGCATCCACAGCCCCTACATAGCACCTAGCATGTTCATGCGGAATACAAAATAAACTTCCTAGTGTAACTATAACCTTGAGAACATTAAAGTAACCCCTCAATTTAAAAGGCTGACATCTAGGGTATAGATCAAGAGGCACTTCTACGTTTCTATTTAAGGATGAAAATAGGACTTATAAAATGCCAGGCCAAATGAAAATACTGAATGAGGAGTAGAGGTTTCAAGGATGAGGATGTCTCTTCAAATCCAGGAACTAGGACAGTGTCATGTGTATTTTCTGGGTTATTCACACGCAGAGAAACTAAATGGTAAAACAGGAAGGAAGCCCGGAGGGCTCCTGCCTGGTGAAGATTAGCCAGGAATGTAGGAGAACAGTACTTCCCTAGCAGCCTGGCCAAGAGAGGGCATAAAGGTAGATGCATCCCCAGATTCGAATCTGAGCAGAGAGGGAGACTCTGCAGGTCTGTGTGTGTGAGTGTGTATGTGTAACCTCATTCTTTACCTTCTTCCCTTCTCTGAGTCATGAGAAGGGCTCCTGATTCTGCTCTGCTGCTCCCATACTTGTCAGGAAGGTTGCTAGCAGAGAGACGTGGCAAAGACTCGGACCATTCCTAAACCGATGGCAGCCATACTTCCCAGCTCTTCTCCTCCGCATGCCGGAGCTGTCCCCTCCCCAGCCCTCCCTGCTGTCCCAGCACAGACATCACGGAAGTGCTCGCTCTCCACTAGGTCATCACCAACCATCCCAGCAGCAACCCAACTAGGTTTCGTCAAGCTGGGAGAGATGGAATGGCACGCAGATATGTAACACATAGAACTCAGTGAAGCCCTTTTTCAAAATCCCTGCCTCTTGAAAACTTTCAGCCAAAGGTAAATTGATGCAATTTGGTTGTGTCATTAAGGTGGCACTATCATTCAAAACTTATAAATGTGTTTTTATATAGCAATTTTGTTTTGGGCAATTAATTCTACAAATACACTTATAAAAGTGCACAAAAATATGCATATGTTTGCTGAAGTATTATTTGAAAAAACAAGACTAAAAAATAACAAGTATCCATCAATAAGAGAATGTTATATCCATAATAGCATATTATTTGCTATCTGCGCAGCT
This sequence comes from Mellivora capensis, assembly GCA_004024625.1. Taxonomy (NCBI): domain Eukaryota; kingdom Metazoa; phylum Chordata; class Mammalia; order Carnivora; family Mustelidae; genus Mellivora; species Mellivora capensis. The sequence goes on along the minus strand of PISX010003779.1, from coordinate 68,348 downwards.
ACTAGAAGAATGAAGTAGACCCATGTGTAGGGAATGGAATGATAGCCAACATACAAGGCTTAGTGAATTAAAGCAAATTCAGTATAGTAAATACATTGTATGATTTTATTTGTGACTTAAGTTTTGCTTGCCTATGAATTTTAAAAGTCTATTCATGGGATGCCTGGGTGGCTCAGTAGGTTAATCATCTGCCTTCAGCTCAGGTCTTGATCCCAGGGACCTGGGAACCAGCCCTGCATCAGGCTCCCCACTCAGCAGGAAGCCTGCTTCTCCCTCTACCTACTTCTCCCTCTGCCTGGTGCTCCTCTGCTTGTTTTCTATCTCTCTGACAAATAAATACATTTTTTTAAAAGTCTACTCATTAGGGCACCTGGCAGCTCAGTCGGTAAAGCATACAACTGTTGATCTTGGGGTTGTGAGTTCAAGCTCCTCTGTTGGGTATCGAGATTACTTTAAAAAAAGAAAAGGAAAAAATTTTAAAGTCTATTAAAATATATACGAAACTGGGGCACCTGGGTGGCTCAGTCAGTTGAGTGTCTGCCTTCAGTTCACGTCATGATCCCAGGGTCCTGGGATCAGGCCCCGCATCAGGCTCCCTGCTCAGTGCGGAGTCTGCTGCTGCTGCTTCTGACCCTCCCTCTCACTCTCCGCCTGCCTGTGCTCGCTCTCTCTCTCTCTCTCTAGCTCTTTCTGTCCCTCAAATAAATAAATACAATCTTTAAAAAATATATATGAAAAACTATTTTTAATGGTTACTCTGGAGAATGGGATTGTGGGGGCTAGGAGAAAAGAAAGTAAATTTTTTTCACTTTATATGCTATTTAATTAATTTTATAATTAAAACATTCACATGCAGCCAGTCCACTATTTCTTAGGTTCCTATGGTATGTAGATGTTGGGGTTTAGTGATCATTTTTGACTCAGAGTAAGCATCACTTTAAAAATTCTCCAGATCTCCCTAGGCACTACCCATGGAGGTGGCCGCCATCTCCTCCTCAGCATCACAGCTGCTCTCAGACCTTGGTGAAAGCCAAGGTCTTGGTGAAAGCCAAGATTATTAAAGAGAGGACCAAGGAGTGCATCCAGCACTGCTCAGACCGATAGGTCAAAGTTAAGTGCAAAATGGCAGAAACCCAGAGGCACTGACAATGGGTGCAACGGAAGATTCTTGGGCCAGATCTTGAAGCCCAAACGCAGCTTCCAGGAGCAGCAAGAAAACAAAACGCATGCTGCCCAGGGGCTTCTGGAAGTTCCTAATGTATGGCATCAAGGAGCTTGAGGTGCCACTGATGTGCCACAAATCTCACCGTGCAGAGACTGCTCACCATGTCTCCCCAAAAGCCACGGTTGAAAGAGCAGACCCTCTGGTCATCAGAGCCACCAGTCCCAATACCAGCAAAGAAAGCAAATAGACAGGCAGCTTAGGTGCCTGTTGTATTTGTGTTAATAAAACCATAAAACTACAAGTAAAGATACAAATCTTCCAAAGAGTTCTTTAGGGCTGATTCAAGAGCTATGGTTGACCTTAATTGAGGTTCACAGAACCAACTTCAGCTTTATGGACATAAACTCAAAATTCAACACATTTAGAAAACTGGGTAAAATTTCCTGGGATTAACACAAATCAGTGTGTTTAGCCTTGAGACTGTTGATGAGGTTGGTCTTGACCGCCCACAAACATCCACTTGACACTTACTTACGCACATCTTTTAAGGAAGGCATTTTAGTCATCTTGTGTCTCCAGCAAGATTTCCCATGCGCAGGACTTAAAAGCCATGAAAAACTTTGTATCATATTTTACAAGGTCAGAGCCAAGGGAAGACGAAAAGATGCTCCCGTATTGTGCACGTGTCCTGTTGCTAAAGAAGAGACCGCTCAGGGCAGACACACACACAGTAGCAGATTCCGATATTGGGTTTTCAAATCCTGGTAACTGCAGCCATTCGGTCGGTCTCTGCCTGATCCTGCAGAAACAGAACCTGAGACAAGAAGCAAGAAGATGAGAAAACACCACCAAGAAAAAACAAAAAAAAAACAAATTGGTGGACACAGTTGTCAGTAGACTCAAATGGGTTTTCTTGAGGCAAGGCTTTAAGCAAGCATCTTGAATGTACCAAAATTTCACTTGGAACATGAATTTTCAGGCCACCTACCTTTTCCCGGACTTCCTGTTGCTAAGATGACAGTGTCTTAGGTTACTAACCTAACAAAGTTTTGCAGGGCCAAAAAGTTTTAGCAATTTGCTTCTCTTTCTACACTGCAGGAGGAAAAAAAGTTGTGGGGTGCACAGTGTTAATTTAAATGCCTTGTGTGATTGCCCTTCACTCTAGAATAGTATTTTGTGTTCACAGATGTAGGGAAAACTACATTTTCTTGGTAGTAAGATGGTACGTCTTTACTGGAAGCCATTAGAAATACAAAGCAAAAGGATAACTCATTTTGCTGTGACTATAACCAGGTCTAGTGTAGGGAAATAATCCAAACTCAAAATTCATAAATAATCTTAAGAGATCTTCAGAACCGGAGCATGTATTTGAGGTTAGTGCCCACACCTCTCGGAACTTCCATTTACAACTAAATACTAAGGCAGAATAACCTTAAAAAGATCAGCAGATGAGTCAGAAATAACAGAGATTAAAATAAAAATAGAGTAGCAATATAGCAATAATCATACCTTTGTTTGCCCTACTCACTTATTGTCGAGCAATTCAACTTCAGTTATAAGAATGTAACTTTCTAAGGAAAGTTTGCTTTCACCAAGCAAATACGTTCTAAGCATGTTTGATAATTTAATTTCAGATATATGTGTTGGTGTAATTGGGGGTTTTCAGGCACTAGCTTCCAATATTTAGATTCAGGTATCCATAAATAAATTACCTTGATAACTAACTTGAAGTCCAAGTGCACTTTGGCCCCAATTATTGGAATGGTATGGGTAAAAGTACATTTTTGAACTCAATTCTCTAAGTAACTTGCACATAAATACCCATCGAAAATCCACGGGGTTGGGATACCTCTTCAGATTCATTTTGGTGTAGAATATTATTTCCTTTGAACCACTAGTCAATGTTATTATGTGCAGTTTCTACAATACAGGTCTATTTGCCCCAATGTCTTAGCCTCCTAGTACCCTCTCATCAGAATATTGGTTAGATTCCCTGGTGTGAATCACTTATCCAGTTGCTCGCCTGATTTATTCACATGTTTTTGAGATTTGTGAAATGTGGCAGATAAACAGGTTTATGCTGTGTGCAGCTTGGAGGGCAGCCAATGTCTGTCTGCCTATACAGTATATTTACTCTCCTTCCTCAAATCTCTCTCCCATACAAAGAAGCTGTACTTTACGACTCAAATCAGTGTAGAATGCATCTAGTAATGTCACTGCAGAAAACAGCAGGTGCTCTTCCACTCATTTGCGGTGATTCTTGTAGGGAAGAAAGTGAATCAATGATTCACCCAATGGACAAAGAAACGTCACAGCGACTATTTGGAAAAGTCAAATGCGGGAAAGGAACATTCTCATCTAAAGGTGTGCTTTGATTTTAGGAAGGAAAACCTCCCACAAGAAAATCGGGAATTTTGTTGAAGTGCTCTGGTTGAACCCACAGTAAGCGATGGCATGTTCCCTCTCTCCCTGCTTCTTCTGTTTTATTGCTTTTGTGTTGTACTTCTAAAATAAATATCAATAAATCATTGCAGTTAGATACTCTAATATAGACAGAAATGTACTTGACTCCCTACAGTCATTACAATTGGAGGGGACTCTGATTAGGATGCTTTACTTAATTAAGTGATATCGTCTAAAGAGAGTTCTTCCCTCCATTTTCTGTTTAACAGTCTTATAAAACACCAACAGAGGAAATTCATTCTGTTGTTTGCTTTCCTTATTGTAAATGGTTTATTCTCATTCAGAGTTTACAGAAGATGTTGTGTTAATGAAATGCCTAATAAGCCAAAGACTGGTTCAGCTACACACAGAGCCTTGTTCAAATCAGCCCAAGCTATCCCAGACTTGAGAACATTTTCTCCCTCAGTCCCAGAAATATATTAAAAAAAAATTTTGTACAACATCTGTAACTTAAAATTAAGGTAGTCCAAAAGAAAAAAAATTTTTTTTGCTGAGAAATCATGCTTCATCTTGCTTATGTATGGTTTATCAGAGACCTTAAAAATCTGTTTCTTTGAAAAAATAGAAAAAATGGGCAAAGAATAAGCAATCCTTATGCATAAGATGTTATTTGTGAGGCACTTTAATTTTACTGAAAGAAGTCATTAAATTTGGATTGCCAATACAAATATGATTATATATGTTTTCTAAATAAAATGTTATTATGTTGCAACTGAACTCATCCATTTATTGTTTGTTTACCTAATGCTCAAACGCATGTTTTATTCATAGATGTCTGGGAGAAAAAAATTTTGCTTGATAATCACACCAAGCATATTTAACAAAAGCAATTCTCCTTTTATTAGTGAACAAGTTTAAGCAGAATGATTTCATTTTTTTCCATGTAGTTAATTCAGACTTGCAGAACCCCCAGTATACAGCTTTTGTTTCTCTCCTTGCTGCCTTTTATGTCTTTAATATATGCATGCCTATCCACTGATGGGAAAATATCATTTCCTGCAACTCTTCCTTTTTCCTTCTTGAGTATTCTCTCAGTTGATTTCTGGTTTTGGTTAGTTTTCACTAGTCAGTTCTGTCAGATCATGTAAAAGACAAACAGACATATTGAAGCCAAGTAAATAGTTCACTATCCTGCTGAAGATTTTAAACTCTCTTTCATTACAGTGAATTTGAATTCAAAACATATTTACTCATTCCATTAAAAATAAATAAATTTGTATTTTTAAAGAAATCAAAAATTGATAGAAAGTAGTCAAAAAGTGAAGATGTATTAATATTTATAAAATTGTTTTCATTACTAAATAAGACATTTTAACAAAATGCTTGCAACTTTAGCAAAAAAAAAAATGACCTAGTAAATGTAACAACTTTATGTCTATTTATTAAAAAGAAATATAAAAGTAAACCCGGTCTTAAATGAATTCAACCGGTTTACAATAGTTTGGTTTTTTTTTTTTAACTTTAACACACTATGCAGCCAAAAGCATTTAATGATCTGGAAATTTTAAATACATGTAAGTCTCAAAATATAAAAATGAATATTAATGAATCACACGCAAGGGAGTTTTAATTAATTCCTAAGCTAGTAAAAGAACACTTTATAAAATGGCTAAGACTTGAATTGTTTTAATTCCTGACCAATATAGCTTGGTCATTTTTCAAGCAAAATAATAATCGTAATAATAACAATCCATCATTGCTAAATGAGTTCATTAACATTGTATGACTGTAAGGTTTTGATTTTTGTTTTTAACTGCATAACACTAGTCCTGCATAAAACCATTAGCTGGAAACACTCTGAAGTTACATAACTTTTCTTAACTTCCAAGTTAAATCAGCTCTACCATAGAAAAACAGTAAAACAATGACCCCCCCCAGACATGTTACCCAAAGTGAATTCCAGAAGTTGCCCATAATTGCTTTATTTAAAAAAAGAAACTCTTCATTAAAGGCTAGCCTTACATCAGATCTAAAGTGCATTAAATGTTAGTTATTTTCTTGATTTGTAATCTAGATAATTTTTACATCCAAAAGCTTAGTTAGCCTGCTTTCTATTAAACTTCTTTATCGATTTTCTTTAAGCCCTTCATTTAAAAAGGTGCCTTTGTCCTGAAACTAAGCATATGACATTTCTGTCCCTTAAGAAAATTTTTCAAGACGTGAATAACAGCAAGTAAATTCTATTAGAGATTTGATTCTAGTTTCCTATATTGGTTCACCTCTTTAAAAATAATTTAAAAATACAGAACGTGGATTTTTTCTTAAGGCTTTAAGATGAATGAGGATTGTGTGTAATGAAGTACCAATGAAGGAAGAGTAGCTGCTGAATCATTATCTTGCAGAAGAATGTGAGTACTATTTTGCCCGAATCAATTATTTTTATCAAATGACCTTTCTGTCTAAATTGTTTGCTTTAAGAAATAAGGATGTTAGAGATAAGCAAAATTATTTTAATATGCACTTTTAGAGCATTAGTATTCCAATTCCTGTAAGCCAAACTAAATGCAACATAGCCAATTTTAGGCTGTTATTTACTGAAACTGCTTTTCATTGGAGCAGTGAATGTTTGTAGCTAATGCTTCAATCTTGACAGGCAAAAATATCAGAGTTTAAAAATTTAGACACCAATAGTACTCTGCATTTAATAGACTCCTTAGAAGAAAAAATATTTACCTCCTAACATAGCCTCTTTCTGGACTTGTGAGATGTGTGTTCCGAAGTATTTATCATCAAAGCTACTTGTCTCTGTAAAGCAGCAGAAAGCGTAAATTTCCTAAAGAGAACCTAGCTAAGAGACACCCTCCCGCAATGAAGTAGGTCAGATCTGTGCAAAGAAGAGTACAAAGCAATAGTTTGGTGCCAAAGAGAAGGAAGTTCTTTGAAAGTATTTTTTTAAATTATTCTACAGATAATACGTAATGCATGTTCAAGAAAGAACACACTTAGCAAAAAGCTTTTTGGGGAGCGGGGAGAATAAAAAAACCAGCGTGTGTGATGTGAGAGGAGAAGATATAAGACCAAAACAAAACAAACAATAAACAAAAATAGCCCAAATCAACCCAATTTGTTGTCTTCTAAAGCCTGTTTTCTTTCAGCAAGAGATGCCCACCGTGTGAGGGGTAAATTGCTCTGACGAGCAAGTTGTACTTTATAAACACAGGAGAGCGAATCATTGACTTGTTTGGAAGACAATTCTCTTACTCATAGCCGCAATGTCACCGCTGTTTGTGCCTCCAAAAAGGGGACCCCCTAGACTTTCACAGATTTGCTTTTTGAGGGAGAAAAAGTTGTAAACTATTGTCAAAGTGTATATAGTTCTGATTCGTGTTCAACAGACCACCTTGCGGATGTGTTTTGAAGCACCTCAGTGGCCCAGGGGGAGCTCTACCTTTAATGTGAGAAGACAACGTAACAAAGAATCAGTCTCTCTCTCTCTCTCTCTCTCTCACACACACACACACACACACACCATTTTTTTTAAAAACTTTGTGGTGAGGGGAAGGGAGAGAAGGAAAACAAATGTTATCTCTCATGAGCAAACTTTAAATTTCACAAAGATATAACAAAGCAGTATTTTTGCCCTAGCAGAACAGTTTCTAACTTAGAATAAGTGAAACTAAAGTAAAACTTCTGAGTCGAACCAAGCAGCGAACGAATTGTAGAAAAATAGTAGTGTTAAGTGTTGTACATTCTTTTAAGACTTGTATGATACAGTTAGTATAGTTGCCTTGGTTCAGTGTTCTGTTAATATGAAAATAGCTGTAATGTAGTACTTCATTATTTGTAATGTAGTAACTGATCATTCATATAATATATGGCTCAACGGCCCAGGAAAAGCCCAGCTATCTTTCCTAAGTACCATAGCCACACATAAATCATATAAAAACTCAAATTTTTATTTTCAAAAATTGATTTTTTTCCCTCATATTCAAATGTATATAAATTAAAACAAAACACGTAACTAAGATTATCCCCTAAAACACAAATAGAATAACCTTTGGGGATTTTCAAGATCTTATTTTTGTAACAATAACTTAATAAAAATAATTATTGGCAAGAGCAACTGAAATCTTATATTTTAATGACTCAAATATTTATTTCTTCTCCTTTTTGCATCAAGACTGTGGGAAATTTTTATTATAACGATCAGATGGTGCACTGATGTGAGAAATGTTGCAAAGCATCCTGTTGATTGCTTCTAATTAACTGCAATGCTCTTGTGTTCTCAGTTTTAGCCGGCACACACTGCACAATGCCTTTTATTTTGCTTTGAATGGATTTTTACTTAAAAACAGCTGATCTCAATATCCATAGCATTTTGGCTTTATTTTTTAATCTCTTAACATTTTCCTGGAATATTTTCTTTTCAATTTTAAAAGATAAATTTAAAAACATTTCTAAAACATAAAGTATAATCAGTTAAATTAACAGCACTCGTGTGGTCTTTCACATGTATTTTGCATGTTCTATAGTACGTGATTACATTCTCAAACCACATTTCAATTCCTCTTTAAAAGTTATACATCTGAGCGGTGGTTTAAGAAGGAAATTCTGAAAAGCAATTTAGAACATGCAGCCAATTTTTTTTTAAAATTTTTGTTAGCAGACTATTAAATAGCACGGAGCTGAAACACAGGACCCAAGTAAGGGGATAGAAAGGATTTCAGAATTAAAAGTATTAAATAAAATTCTTTGCACTCACCTTTCTCTGATGATTTAAGCTCAAGCAGCCCTGACAGAGAGAAGTCATGAATTTTCATCAACTTCACACATGTCATACATTTAAAAACATTTTGATTTGCCCTGGGACCCCTGCATGTCTTTGAAAGCACGGTCACAGTGCTGTGCTGTTTTGTAGGTACGAACCCTCTGAACTCCCAGAGCTCTAGAAGATATATTACTAATGTAAACAGCCTCTTAAGTGAAGAAAAAAAAAAAAAGAGCATTAAATAACAGGAAGTTTCCAAGGAAATGCAGAATTTAAAATAGAGTATTATTAGAAGTCATACAGTTTCTATAATTTTAAGTGCCACCATTTTATCCATACACCAGCTTTCTGAGAACATATAATTATCTGACCCAAGAAACAACCCTTTTGGAAAGGAAAATTTATAACTTAAAAAGTAGAGGTAAATTATTAATTTAGCCTAGTAGATGTTGAAAGTGATTAAATAGTCCTCCTTTTGTGCTCATGAGGATATAATGTGACTCAGGCGAGCAGAAATGCCACAGTTTCAAAACAGCTACCAACATCCTAATATTTCCAGTAGGAAAGCTAAGTATATTAGGTGCAATAAAGACAGAATTTTGCCCTAAATAATATGTCCCGGGACACGTTATTCTCCAAATACTTCTGTCTCTCTTAAAATTGTGAGAAAGCATAAAGACAAGGTAAGAAATAAACATTAGGAGAGATTAATAAGGGCAAACTTGCAAATCATACAACAATATAAATAAAGTGATGTTACAAATAACTTACACTGCCCTCAACTTTACAACTGAGGAAAATAAAGCCCACAGAGGTAAAGTGACTTCCCCAAGGTCTTTCAAAGACTGAGACATAAAGCTCAACTAGAGGCAAGTCTCTTGACTTTTGGTAGCACTCTTTCTACAACACCACACAGTCTTTGAATGCAGTAACCGAAGTGTCATTTCAGGTGGATGTCAATCATACAGTAAAATAAAACAATGAGCAATGCACTCTTGACCCTAAAAGGTATCCATGGGGCATACGAAATTAATCTGTGGTCTTTACCAATGTGCACAATCATCTTCCTCAAAAAGATGCCTCTTTGGAAAATATCTTTATGCCTTCCTTTTTGCTTAGGGTTTGAGGATTTGTACCTATTTAATAAAGTATCACTCGTTAACACACTTATACCAAGGAGAGGAGGTAAAAACCACCACCAGAAAGGCTCACTGTCACTAGTTCGCCCCCCACTTTTAATCCATGCTCCAGTCTGCAGACTGCATGGTCTTTCTAAAATACACATCTGACTATGTTTGAATGTTTTCAATGACTTTCCATCTGCTGTAAGATAAATCTACACTTCTTAGTCTGGCATTTGAGGATCTTCAAAATGTTTAGCCCATAGCACCCCAACAGTTTTACTCCCTCACACTTCCTACTCTGGCAGTATAATCTAGATATGATCCCCTGAACAGAATATGCTTTTCACTGCCTCAGGGTCTTTGCACACACTTTTTCCTCCACCTGGACCTCTGTTTCTCCTTCAAGAGTGAATTCAAGTGTTACCTTTTCTCCTTCTGCCACATACAGATGTTTCTTCCCTTAGAATTCCACTGCGTTTTGCACAGACCTCACATTACTCTACTCATTGCATCAAACTGTACTTGTCTATTTTCATGGCTGTCTCTCCAAACACGTTGTCTTTGAGGTCAGAGACATATCTTTTTCTCCATGCATAGAACTTTGCCTGGTATAAGCACTTATGAATGTTTACTGACTGAACAAATAAATCAATGAATAGGCCATCTATTTTTCTTATCATAAAACCTTTATGTCTTAGGGTGATACCGCCCAGTTCTTCCATATAATGGTTAAACTGGATATGCATCGATAGCAGGATATTTCTATCAACCTCCGCTTTTGGTTTCTATCAAAAAAGTATAATGTTATAAATACTCCTTCACTATAATGAATTGACTCTGGCATGAACTTGGTGACAAAATACCAACTCTTATCTACATGTGAATAAAAAAAGAGGATTCTTGGGGAAACAGTGGGTCATCATTGTACCAGACATTGGTAAAGAACATTTCCTTTTAAGGATCTGTTTCTTGTTAGGTACATAAGTGGAAGGATGACCTATTACAATGCTAAGAGTATAAATGTGTATTTGGATATACAGGAAACAATATCCATATCTTCACACCAAGTGACTGCTTTAAAAGAGGATGTTTAATCATAAATGGAATTTAGATTTGAGATTTAACTTATTTAGGGTCTTTTGCTGTTTGGCTCCTTCCAGTTTTCCTCACCTTCCTGAGCAAATGCTAGGGAGATGCAAATCATCTTCTAGGGAGCCTGCCCAGGTGAAGCCAGGGACATCCTTGGTATATAAGCACACATTTTCCACTGAAAGTAATACCCTCATACTCATTGATGAAAGGCTTCACATTCAAAATGGAACAGGATCTGCCAGTCTGCCTTTTTTTTTTTTTTAACATGTACATAATCTTGAGCCAGTCCCCAAATCAATGAGAGAGAGACTCCAGCTGTTGTTTGGACAAATATAAGGCAGAGGACTGCCCAACTCTGAAGCTACTTCCAATCTTTTGATTCCCCCTACCTCCGCTCCATTGGTTCCACGGTGCCCCAAAGCTGCAGCCCCCTACTCAAATGTGAGGGGTGCTCACTAAGGGCTAGGAGTTGGGAACACAGTAAGAGTAGCCATTGCTCTTGAAGAACAGATTCCTCTTGGCCTCTGTACCACCTTCCCTAGATAGAGCAGCCCTGTGTGGCATTATCATTAACAATCGACACTAGTTCTTAAATTTTTTTCTAGGAGATGAGACCACACTGGCCAGTTCTCACCACCTCCCTCCCACTCCCAAAAGAATGATAGGATTTGTGACCTTCTGTTCCCCTCACCCCTTCAGAAGATGGCTACCCTTTAGCATTTTTAAAGGTCTTGAAAGGTGAGTGTGCCATAGAAAAGTGAAGTCTGGAATGTGAAAAGAGATTAACTCTAAGGATTTTCCAAGTCATTAATTTGTAAAGTTCATTCTGTGTTACATCTAAGCTTTGGGGGGTTTTTGTTTGTTTTAAACATTGCAGTATTACCTCAAACAGTTTTCATTTGAATAGGCAGGGAAATGTAAGAGATTCCTCCCTTGTTAACTAGCATAGAATGGGGTTTCTTTTCTGGCATTTTGAGTCAAACCCACCTAGAATTTTAACAATTTTTTGTTCACATAAAAAAAAGACAAATGTTAATACCCCCTTTTTTCTTTTCATTTTTGCACATCAGAAAAGATTACAAGGTAAATAGTAAAAATGTTTCACAAATTCATTTCTTCAGCAAACTTACTGAACAACTATTATGTGCAAGGAACTATACAAGATATTAACCAATAGACACAAAATTTTTAAATGGCTATTTATAGCTCTAAATTTAAGGATGTAAAATGTGACCACTATCAAATCACACAGGCTTAGAATTTCCTTCTGTCCACTTGTTATCTGTTCTCTTGAAAGGAAAACTTCTCTGGCAGGAGGTATTAGTCAAGGTGGAAAATGTCCATCAGCATAAATTCTAAGTTTGTAACTTAATAAGCAGGAAATATATATATCTATGTCTTCAAATTGGGCGCAGCCATTTGAAAGTTCCTCCCAAACTTATAAAAGGACATAGGCTTTGGTTTTCTTGAGGGTCTGAAATGAATCCATTACATTAAAATGGCTCTTAGTAGCATTATTTGCATTATAAGGTAATAAAATGGAGGGTGAGGCATATTTGTACAAAATCTTTTTTTATTTGTACAAGATCTTTTTTATTCACTTTTATAGAGATTCTCTCCCATTCCTGCTTAAATGAACTTGGAAGATTGTTCATCATTCAGTATTGTTTAAATTACAAGGCACATAGCTGTCATCTGGTTTTTAAATATTCTTCCCCTTTGCTACTGTAGATGAGTAATGTCCACCTTCATTCTTTAAGAACACACTAATGTAATGATAGTCTAATTTTGACAAAAATTAGTTTTTTTATATTTCACAACTAGAGACCTCCTGACATATTAGAAAATACAATATTCTTCTAAAAATACACTTTGCTACCCTTCCTGAACATTCATACTTCAGTGAATTGTACCTTTCTGTTCAAAAAGTGCAACAAGACCTCTTACAAAGGCAGTCCCCTGGAGAAAACGTCATTGATGAAGTCAGTCTACTTACTTTTTTTTTTCATGGTACCTACTGGCACAAGTTATGGCTTTATCCTCAATCATGATAGTTCATTCTAGACCCCAAAGCTGTTTCCAATGTAAGAGTATAAAAAAAAGGGCCTAGCCTGCCAACAAAGGAGACCCAGGAAGTCTCATTTCACCCTATGGTTCTTTTATGTTAGACTTCTAGATTTTACATCCTCAAGGAAAAAATGCTAATGTTAGAGTGAGATATATTTTGCTTTTTTTTTTAAGATTTTTTTTATTTATTTACTTGACAGATCACAAGTAGGCAGAGAGGCAGGCAGAGAGAGAGGAGGAAGCAGGTTCCCCACTGAGCAGAGAGCCCGGTATGGGGCTCGATCCCAGGACCCTGAGATCATGACCTGAGCCGAAGGCAGAGGCTTTAATCCACTGAGCCATCCAAGCGCCCCATATTTTGCTTTTACAATGTCCCTGTATGCCAAATACCTACTTGTTTCACTTTGAGGTAAAAAAAAGCTATTTTTATGTAACCTCAATTTTATATAATTTCTCTGAAAGTGGAGTGCCTAAATCTTATTAAGTTAGCAATAATTTCTCTATGAAAGCAAATGGGAACAGGCAGAAGTTTGTTCTATTGACAGGAAGTTATAATCCTCCAAATTTTATTAAAAGCTCTTGATTTTTTTTACCCTACTGCTGCTTAGGGACGCTTTTCCAGATTTTTGCTCCTGTTAGTAGCAAGAATCCTATTTCTATTTATGGCTGTTTTCAAAATTGGGACTATCAAGTAATGCACTCACAACTTACTTTTCAAGGAAACTGCTTGAGAGCCCCTGTGTCATTCCCCTCCCTGCGCTTCCCACTAGTGAATTCCCCCAGAGGGATTTATTACCGATACGAAGTGGAGAATTTAGAAACAGGGCTGATTGGTGGACCCTCCTGCTGCCACTGAAGTTTTCCTGATACCTTCTAGATGCTACTGTAGGATTACATGACTGATTCACTCCTCTCCTTGTCTGCTGGCAGCTAAATGGGAATACTGGCGAGCTGCCAGAGGGTAGGTAGCCAACCTGCTTGCCCTTGATTGTGCCTGCCAGCTTTTAAATAACAGAGGTAGGGTCAAGTAAGTGAAATCATGAACTGAGGAGAGTATTTGGAGAATGCAAAGGCGGTTCATGTCCTTCCAAGCCTCAGATGGCTGGCAACCCTTGGCAGAGTAATCTATGATTTGTGGCACCTGACCCTTCCACTGTGACTGTTATCTGTGTATTCACTAGAAACATATTTACAGAATCTCTCCATTAGCAAAGATGCCTTGTGTGTGATTACCCAATTGTCATGGTCACACTAGGGTTTTAATACAGTTCCTATTCACAGATGAAAAACTGCCCTAAACTGCACACAGGATTGATTTAAAGCAGGGATCCTCAATCTATAGATCAAGACTTCTTTGGGTAGATCTCAAAGAGATTATCACAGTCTTACTCCCCCTTCTTCCTCACCCCAAGACCACATTCCCACAACCCCCCATCCATGGCAAGACAGAATCTCCTTTATTCCCTTGAACCCTTACGAATTCTTAATAAAGTTAAGAATAATTAGCAATTAGAATTATCAAAAAAGATGAGCCTATTTAAAAATAGACTCCATCCCAGGAAATACTGGAAGAGAGCACTACTTGCTTAAACTAGTTGGCATTGCTCACATTTATATAGTACTTAGCGTCAGAAAAGTACTTTCTCCTCATTTAAAATGTCTTAGTTACAAAGGCAGACAGAGGTTGTAGGCTGGCTTTCATTCTTACAGAATCAAATACAAAGAACATTAATTTTTTTTCTCTGACACGTGACAATGAGAACACACTTGCTATTTAAAAGTTTATTGGGAAGTTTAAAAGGTGGCGTCGCCCTTTCCCCCCTCAAGTAAATGGCACCGAGGTCCTCCCGTGCCAGAAAATTTCTCCAGTTAACATCCTACGTTGGCTTCCACCTTTGCATTAACTGATAAGGGCGAAGCGGTATTTTAGGGAACCGAATCAAACTCACTAGGACCAAATAAATAGTTACGCATCAAAATAGAAAAACAATAACCCAGACTCAAAAAGTAACAAACTCGCACCAGATAAATAAATGAAGGCGATAAACTCACCACAGATCAAGCAATACTACTAAGTGACCTGACTTGACAGTAACCGCAGGCGACCCTCACGAACCGCATCGGGGTTAAATGCCCTGAGAACGGCCGAGATCCGGACGCCCTGGGCCACTGACCCTCCGCTGTCCGTCAGACGGCGGCGCCCGCCCAGAGGCCGGCGCTCTAGGCCGCTGGGGCCCGGCCAGGGGAAGCTAGAGGCGGGCCGCGGGCGCTCCCGGGCCCGAGGACCGCCAGAGTCAGGCGGCCCGAGGCCGGCCGGCCGGCCACCCGCGCAGAGGAAGCCCGGGTAGAGGAGCGGTCACCTCCCCCCACCTCCTGGGGCCGACTGTGCGCGCAGCAAGCAGGCCGCAGGGTCAGAGCTAAGCCCGTGCGGAGGCCGCAGGGACTCCTAGGGGCCTCTCCAGGACCGACGCGGCGCTCGGGCTGACCACGCCGTCTGGGCAGTCGTCCTGCGGCGCTGCGGCGCCAGGAGCCTTAGAAGCAACTCCGCCGCAGGAAGCCAGACGCCGGGCCCGCGCCCACTGCCTGGAGCCCGCGCACGCTGCGTGGCCAGCGAGTGTGGGAAAGCTCGGCCCGGGAGAGGGACGTAGGCGCTCTGTCGGGGACAGGGGTACTCCCGGAGCTTGGGCGCCCCTTGCAGCTGGGAGTCATCTCGGTGCATTTCTTTCCCAAGGCGACCTGAATTCAACCCCTAAGAAGATGCTCCAGGCATTAGCGAGTAACAGGGGAAGAAGGGGGGGAGGGAAGGTGTTATTTAAATGGGGGAGGGGCGGGCGGGAGGAGTAGGAGGAAACCGTACAGAAAAGAAATCCGCATTAACCACCAAAACTGTTTCTGAGAAGTCCCGAGGTTTTACGCCTGGAGATTTCACTTTAAAGGCTGAAAAAAAAAATATTCCACTGTTTTTAATTGAAGTAAACAAAGTGCAACAAATCCTAACTCAAATATGATTGCAGTGAGATTAGGGTCTAATTGCTTAGGGTTCAGGTGGAATCTGCGGGCTAAATCCTACAGGGCCAATCTGAATTTCACAATCATTCTGTCAAAAGGAGAGCGATGAGAGCCCACACGCTTCCTAACAAGTCATTTTTAACAGTTACAAGCTTCGCACAAAGACCACACAGGGCGCCTAAGAGATGCAAATCTAATCCTTGGTCATTCTACGGGCCTTCAACAAAGATGTGCTAAACCCTAATAGAAAAGAAATCAGTTCTCTGTCACCAGCCCCTAGTAAAATCTATTAGAGAATGGACAGAGCCTCATCTACAGCAGTTGCTGCAAAGGTTAAGGACAAGTACAAATAAGAGGGACCCAGTTTTGTTTTCCGTGTGAAATATCGGGAGAAGCTAACCCCAAATGAGTGACGGGATTCGATCCGTGGCTTCGCATTCATTTGAACGCTAGAAAAAAATAAACACACACATTAAGACTTTTGAAGGCTCCGTTTCTGAATTTAGGAGAGATGAAACAAATTCCCCCAAAGTTGAAATCTTTGCCTCCGAAATTATCGAAGAATATAAAGGGGAAAGAGAGGCGAACGCGCGGGTCCAAGAGGGAGGACCCGGGCCTCTGGAACCCGCCGGGCTGACTTCGCGCCGCAGCACCTAGTCCTTCCCGAGAAAAGCCCCGACGGCAGAGCCGCCGCCAGGTGCCGACTATGGTGGCGCGCGGCCCCTTGCGGCTGGGACCGAGAGGCGGCGGCCTTCCCTCCGCGATTGCCGGCGTGCGGCCCGGGTCCCCGTCCCCGACCTCACTAGGGCCCCGGAGCCGATGGGGAGCCGGCCTGTGCTTCACAGGTTCGGACGCGTCTCAGATATGCCCTTCTGCGGTCACCAACCAAACCAGACACAAACTAACACCTGTGTCATGCTGGAGTATTAAGAGGGTTAATGGGTTGCAGCTAAAATGTATCACGGTGCGTATGACCTTACTTAAGGAAGTAAGGGCCCCGGGGCTCCAGGCCCCTCGGAGAAGCCCCAGGGGGGCTGGGCCCCGGGCGGCGTCGGGGTGGGTGGAGGGAAATGACCCGTCCTAGAAGGTCGTGTGCGTTGGAGGGGGTGACGGGTGGTTTCCCTCCTCTCCACGGAACAGAGGCCCGGCGGCCCGGCTAGGCCGGTCTCCTCCCGCGCCGCCGCAGTCGCGGGGCCCGGAGGCTGGGAGTGCCCCGCCGAGCCCGACCTGCCCGGGGAGCCGGCGGGAGCGGGGGGTGGGGCGGGGAGCGAGCCCGGCTCGGCGGAGGGATCTCGAGGGCAGACACGGCCCCGCCCGCTGCGCGCCTGCGGGAGGAGGGGGCCGGACTGGGTAGCAGGGAACCGGTCGCCTTCTCAGGACCCGCCTTCCATCGTGGGAAGAGGCTCAGGGCCCGAAGATGAGAGCTGGGGGGCGGGCTCGCCTCTGAGTCCCAGAGGAATCGCCCTGCCATTTTCCCAGGCAGCTGGGGCTCCCTCCACGTGGTACCTTCGAGGCCGCGCTGGCGGGGACAAAAGAGGGCGCTGTCCAACAGCCTGGGTGGGGAAAGACCGAGAGTCTCCCCTCGATCCTAAATTCCTTCTCCAACTGCACGGAGGCAGGGTGGATGGTGCACTTGTGCGAAAGAAAGGATTTTTGTCTATTTTCCCGGAAGTTTCCAGAAACCACTATTTCTACTGCCAGTGGCTTCGCCCTCTGGCACCAGGCTCCTCACAATTTTTTCCCTCTCCAAGGTGCAGAGCTCAAATGGCTCGGCTGGAGTTTGGGAAGCGAACAAAGTTCCTGCCCCTCAGCTCCCTAGCCCTTTGATTTGCTCTGGCAGAAAGTCTCTATTCTTAAGGTCTAGCGGGAGGAAAGGAAGAGGTTGCCAGATGTGCCTCTCAGCTTGCAGTCAGACCACGGTACACACAGTATACACATCTGCTCCCTCCTCATCCCTTTCTGTGTCTGTCCGCGCCAGACGTATGCATTAGGTCAGGGCTGTATTCCTTCCTTCGCGTCTATTGACATTAATTCAATTTCTCTGCGCTGCTGCTTCTCTTTGCTTCTGTCACTTTTCTCGCTAGTCCTCTGATAGACTGGCCTTGGTGGTTCACTGGTCCTTTTACTACCCCCCTCCAACGGGCCTCCCATATGGGCTTTACTGGCTTTTACTCTATATGGCTTAGCACATCCACTTTGTTTTTCCTTTTAGTATCGACATTAGGAAAGTGATACTGAATTGCCTGCGAAGTGTGACTGCAGCTGTGAGGCTAGAATGGGGTAAGCAAGCCAGTAAAACATAGGTATTGAAATGAAGAAATAAAAAGCAAGTAGGATGAAGTAACAAATAAAAAGTAGATGATAGAGTCACATCAGACTATATATACAAGAATGATGCTTCTGCAGGTAATCTTTGGGTCCTAATGAAGGGGTCCCACATCTGCCTTGGCAGACAGGGTAGGAGCTCCCCGAGGAAGACTGGCTAAGTTTCTTCTCCCCCATTGGGATTGCTCCTGAAGTAATCCCCAGCCTGTGTGCCCTTGGTCCCTAGGAAGGCCCTGGAGGGTGGGAAGGAATCACTACACACCATCCACCACTGCTAGAAATGGCCACATGGTCGCCATGTGTCTGTCTATGGAGCTATCAGGTGGCACGGTCTGCCCTGGGAACTTGCTCTGTCTGCTATTCTGGGACATATTCCTGTGCACCCCTGCTCTGTCTACCTAGCCAAGACTAGGCTGGGCTCCCTCCTTGCTTGGGTGAGCTGGCTCACTTTCACCCTAGTGGACTGGGTCCTACTGGTCCCAGCCTTACTCTCCCCTTCTGTCAGCTGTAGGAGTTCTGTCCTCCCAACTTGCAAAAATAGGGAGCCTGAAGACTCCCTGGTGTAGGAGGCCTGCCTGACCTTCCCACCTCCACTCAGAATGGATTAATGCCTCAGGACCACTCTCTCTTGCTTAACCACACGGAATGAATTCTAGAGAGGAAAAAAAATCTAGTGAGTCTACAGCTGGGGTGTGTGTGTGCGCAGGCATGAAGGGTGTCTTTAGCTCTTTGTGGTCTCTATAACTTGACATCTGCTAAAGAGAACACTGGGGCTTTTAGGAAGAGTTTTGCAGAAAATTGAGCAAGCCAGCAGGAGCTGTGCAGAATCCCCCCACCCCACCCTCCCATCTATTGGTTCTCCTCAGATCTTCCCAGAGGTGAAAATGCTTTGCTAGAACGTTTAAAAACACAGCGCCTGCCTAAGAGGCACTAACTTGAGGAGGTTAATAAATTATACCCTTTTGAAGTAAAAATGGAATAGGCGTTAAGCACATACTATTATTAGACTGAGTTTCTTCCTACCAGAAAGTTCGTTAGATGTTCGTGTCTGGGCGGATTCTTTCTTTTCCGTAGGAAAACTCACCAGAGAAACAGCAGCAGTTCGCTGGCTTTGTTTGATTTTTGTTTGTTTTGATTTGTCTAAAGAAAGATCGTGTTTTCAGATGGCTTAAAAGAAAAAAAAAGTCTCTTCAGGTTAGGGTTTGGATCATTATCCTGACCCAGTGAACTGATTATCTATACATTCCGGGATCACACTTAACGGGAAATTTCGACTCCTCCACATACCAGACTTAGTGTGGTCTCCAGAATGGGCTGGCGGCGGTCAGCAGACAGCTCAGAGCTGAGGTTGTTGGGGCGCGAACTGAGACCCGGCTGGAGAGTCACCTGCTAGCCTCAGGTTGGGGGTGGGGGGATGGGCGGTGGGGGTGGGGGGGCGTCTCGAGGCTGAGTGGGAGGATGGAGTGCTGCAGTGGGCTGCGCGCGAGAGGAAAGAGCGCGGGTGGGCGGGGTGAGGCCTTGGACTGGGATAAGCGGGCGGTGGGAAGGGGGCGCGAAGGGGCAGGTCGCGTACATCTGCTTCTCTTGGTTCTAGAACTGAAACTTTCTATAACGAGAGACCATAAAATAGCTCGAGATTTTAAATGTCCACACTTCTGAGTCCCCTGACTGCAAATTTGAAACCGCAGGGCCGCTAAGGGCCCTTGGGTCTTTGGCGGTGCCACTGGGAGACCGAGGAGCCGCCCATAGGGCTTTGGTCACCTCTGCACGATGGGGCCCCGCAGACGCCACTCCAACCCATGAAATTTTGGCCCCGAGCAATCTCTTCTGGCGGCCCTTCCTTTAAAAACAAGTTTCAATTTTATCTCAAATCTTTTACCCGTGTACTCTTCCCTAAATGACTATTAACCAGCCCGGAGGAGAAACACAAACATGGTTTCTCTCTCACCTTTCTTGCTGTTTCTCTCCCTCCCCAAACATGGAGTCTCAATTTTCTAAGCAATTAAGCCATATATACACCAGGAATATTCGATTTCAAATACACCGGGACTAAAGATTGATGCATGCGGTCTGAGACTAGAAGAAAATATTTAGTGCTTGCCTGTAGATTCTGTCACCCATCATCTGCTCGGAAAGCGCTCTGTATCTTTCAGCCCGTCCAGCTCTTATGATTGCAAATGGCCCTGTTTTCAAATGGAAATAAGACTTGCAAACTGATTATGTGTATTGAATCGGAATCACTCCCTAGATCCTCTTGTTTAAAATGTATTGAAAAAAGGATGATGGCTGCAGACCTCTGTAACCAGCTCCCTCTCTTTTCAGGGAGGTTGATCTATTTTGCAACTTTTTGCCATTTGAGCTTGTTTCAGCTAGATAATTACGTTCCCATTGTGTTACCGGCCCAAAGCAGAGGTGGTACCACACTGCCTTTCAGCCGGTTCCCCTGCCCTCTCCACTAGCATCAAACCCAAAAAATCACATACACCACATACTTATCCATTGCGCCAATGCTTGGACCCAAAGACTAGCTATAACCAGCATGACTTAGCTGTCACAAACACCAGTAGAATTCCACACCCTCTTCCCAGGCAGCTGTTCTCCTCTCTCCTCCCCTCCTTTCCAGTCCCCTCTCCTTTCCTCTCTCCTCTTTTGTGCAGAACCACATACACACAACCCTCCAGCTTCCACAGACATCCAACCAACAGAATCTAAGTATTTGGCCATGTGGAGAATTGTCAACAACTAATTTTGCATTGGCGTGGGGTTATAGTTTTTAGAAAACAGTTCATATGGGAAGGTTAATGTCATCTGTTGGGGATGCATGAAGCTCCTTGTATGCTATCACAGATCTTAAAGATGTTCTTTTTACCCCCATCCAGTGCTAGATTATGGCTGTGGGTGGTTGGCTTTTTGTGGAGTATTTCTGAAGACTTTCCCGTTTGATATCAGCAGGAAGCCAATGTGAGCTATCTGGGCTTTCCTGGCTATGTGAGTTGTAGATAAGATACCCAGCAGTACTTCCAAAGTTTACTACACCCAGGCCTCAGCAGTCCAGCCAGTAAACAGTAACCAGCATCTCAGTTCATAGTGCAAGTTGGTGAGTAGTAATGAACTAGCTACAACTTCTGTCTGCCCTGGCTAGGGGCGGGGATGTATGCTCTGTGCACGCCTTTGGTGAAAGGGTTGCAATTCTTTCTGAAGCACCCTCAGAAGGGGGGGCGGGGGGAGAAGCCGTCACTGCCTAACTCAGCACCCTCCCCCCACTTAGTCCCCACCCAGAAAACGCGCCTTGCCGACCTCAAGGCACCATCGAGTGGCCAGGCGGGGAGAGAGATTTAATCCTCTTTGGCTTCAGAGTCCCCTCTGAAAAAGCCTGTCGCTCCAAATCTGTTTAGAAACCCAGTGCTCTGGGGGCGCCTGCAGGGACCCTAACCATGCCGGGTTTGCTGTATACACCGGCATAGCCAGATCTGTTAAACCATTGACCTGTTCTCCTAGGTTAGAACGGAGGGAGCAGCCAGCTCAGAGGAACCAGCTCTCGGTCCTCTTCGTGTCATTACGGTAATTCCCAGGTTTACATCTGCGCGCGCGCACTCAGCTGCGTGTATGCCGGGAAGATCAGGTAAATCGGTAGCGCGCGCACAGACCAAATAAACCCTTGTTTTCCTAGAGCTTTGAATACCTACTAGCAGCAGTATTGAGAGGGAGAATGCTAGACCAGGCGGAGGCCCTACCATTCTGGGTGATCTTCCACAGAATGGCTCCAGTGCATAGCGAGTGGGGAAGGGTATCCAAGGACACTTTTCATTGCCTGACATCTCTGATTTTGTAAAAATGAAATTATCAACAACCACGGAAAACCTGAGAAATGCAACCTTTAACCCTTTACCAACAGCCTAGTGTTATTGACAATTTCATCTAGCAATCAAAGACAGGATTCCTGGAAATGTGGGAAATGGGGAGAGAGGAGAAAAGTTTGTCTTTTTTTTCTTTTTGTCAGACTACACTCAGACCTGCCTTCTTATTTCCACTACTCTGTGAAGACCAGAATAGGAGGGATGTTTGCTACAAATGAGGGGCAGAAACATTTCCGTTTGATTTTGTTAGCGGACCATTAGGGTTCATACGAACGATATCTGTTAATGGACAATGTAGGTGTGGGAAGTGACAATTTTGTTATAGATGCTTCAAGAAGTCTCAGCTGCAGCTGTGTGTCTCAGATAGCAAGTTCATTTTCTTTAAGAACGAAATTTAATATTCCCCCAATCATAATTAGTTCCCCAGAATTTTACAGGAAAATAAATTAATATTCCAATTTAAAATAGACAAAACTAAAGAAAGTTTTTCTTGATATTTTAAAGGGACACTCAGTTTCATGTGGCATCTTAATTGAGGAATGAATGCCTTCAACTTTCTTACACCTAACAGGTTCAATAAGATCCTCTACGAAGAGAATCCTACATTAATTTTTTCTTTTTAAATATCATATAAATAGATATATGAGAGAGATACATATGTGTATACTTCTGTAATACACACAGAGACAGGTGTCTGTATACATCCACTTATGCCCATGGAAGGAGTGGGCAGAATCAGACGTGAATATTGTATTGGAGGAAAGAGTTCTCTTTAACAAGACCTATTGTCTTCAATTTTGAAAAAAAAATGTTTATTTCCATTTCAAGCAGAACAATAACAATAATCAGTTTATAGTGTAATGTCCTGCAAATACCTAAAAAATAAATAAACCAAGAAAATGGATTTAAATCTCATCCTTTCCAAAACTTCATCACAACTCAAAATAACAAAGACAATAAATGTTTAGGAAGCAGAGACCAAACGGGAAACATCAAATGAGAAGCTTGGGGCTGTGCCTAGATGCCCTCCAAGTAGGGCATTAGGTCACTATCAGAGAGAAACCCAGCCTGCCACTTCAGCTGTAGCTTCAGACGAGGCAGAAACTGTGCTGTCAAGTCACTGAGCCTGCTCCTCCGCTGCTCCTTCAAGAATCATCAAGTTGAGAAACACAACTGCATGGGAAGAGGGAGCATGCAGACCCTGGGCCTCCCTTGCAATAAAACACATTTTCTCCACTACTCCTACCCATACCCAATGCCTCCAGGCAAAGAGGGTGACGGGATGGGACACTCCTTCCGAAGCTACTGCCCGAAGGAGCACAAGAAAATTTTCTGAGCTCCAAGTTGAGGCAGGAGCCAGGCCCCACAGAGGGTGGCCTTGAGCCAAAAAGAACGCAACTGCACAACCACAAACACACAGTCGGGAAATCGGGGAGGGCCAGACGAACGTGGTGTCCAGCATCCCTTAAGAGGAACCTGGCTGAGCAAGGAAAACCTTCAGCGTCCTGCCTCCCAATACTCCTCATGTCTGTCACTTTCATTCTAAAAGAAAGACGCATCTGAAACAAACAAGCCAGCTAACCATGCCTAAAAGCCGCATCGTCTCAGATTCACATTTCCCAACAGGATTTCTAGTTCTCCACAAATAATATTCCCCGCTCGCTCTGCTCCCCGCTCTAATAATTGGGGGAGGGAGTGAGCGATGTCTAGAGAGACTGAAGACCTTCGATCAGAATTCAAGGCAGCTTCTCACAACTCTCTAGTTTATAGAAAATGAATGTCTGCCTGGCTTGCTTTTAGTTCTGGAAAGGGGTCAGTCTTTATCAGCACGGTTCACACAGATCCTGGATTTTTTTTTCCCTTATCTTAAATTGACCCGCTTTTAAGATAAAGACATAATAGAGAAAGCATTGACCTTACCTGGTCCCTAATGAGTTGGAAGTCAGAAAACCCCGCTCTCATTTCCTCTTATCTCGAGTCGCCTGAGAAGAGACTCGCGCTACCTTTTGTGCACTCGAGCCTGGAGATAGCCCCTCACCGACGCTTCCTTACGCCCGGGGGCGCGCTCGCTGAGTGTGCGGCCTCAGAGTCGGAGAATTCCTCCCTGGGGTCTCAAAATCGGAAACCTGGATGCCAGCCCCAGGCCTAACCCTGCCCCCAGGAGGATTTAAGATCCCTTGGAAGGCTCCCGAGCGAGCCTTCCCTTTTGAAAGGCCAAGTCCTAAGCAGTGGGAAGAAGACCTGCCTCCTGCGAGGCCCGTGGACTGGAGCGCGAGGGGCCTTCTCCGCCTCCAGGAGTAAGTGCCCGAGCGTTTCTTGCGCGGTTGGCTCCGGCCTAGGTCTGATCTCACTAGTGGGCCCCAAGCTACCTCCCTCAGGGCCAGCCCCTATCCCAGAGCCGCTGCCCCGGCTGCTGAGGCATTCCCTGCCCCCACCCGCCTCCCGGCCTTGAGGACTCCAGCTGTACCCACAAGTGTCTCTGTTGGGGGCGGCGGCGGCCCCGACTCCCTTCTCCCCGGCTCAGCGCATCTCTGTCCCGCTCTTCTCGCCTTCCCAGAACCCAGCCCAGCCCCCGGCCTGGCCGACTGAGAGGAGGCTGTCCTCCCTCTCCGACCCACAGCTCCAGGTTCCCAGTCTGGGGCGAGGGTGGTGTGCGGCTTTGGGATGCTAAACATCAAACAAGCCAAGCCTGGGGTTTCAGGCCCCGAAGCCACTAGAGCCGCTCTCCAGGGCTCTCGAGAAAGTCCCCGTGTTTACTTGGCAGGGTGGGGGTGGGGGAGAGGAGGAAGGGGGATGCTGTCGGCAAAATCTCCCCTACTCTCCGCAGCCGTCGGGGTTTGGGGAATGAGTGGGGTGCTTAGGCGAGGGTGCTCAGCTTCTCTTCGATCTTGGAGCGAACTGCGCTGCCCCCCTACGTGGAGAAGCTTCTGGCTCTTCCAGCACTTCAGCGCCAGAGACATCCCCAAAAGGCTGATTTCTCCAGGCTGGAACCTGGGACGGAGATGCTGGAGACCTAGGAGAGGTCCACTCCAGGCGAAGACGACAATCGGCTACGCAGGGGGTCACTGAGATGTCCGGTGAGGAATGTCCCCAGGCTGAGGTCTTTTGCTGTACCCAGCGCGCAGGTACTTCTTTATCAAAAAGCTTCAGCTCGCGTTCCAGGGCCGGTTCCTGAAGCTATTAGAATCTGCCGGCCAAGGAGCTGGAGCTGGTGGACCCCTGGTGATGGATGGAGAGAAGCGTCCAAGTCTTTGTTAGTCTCTGTCCCATCCGGAGATGCGGCTCAACTCACTTTCCTCCCTCCTCTCCGTCTCCAACAAGTAAACAGACTTCAAATTAAGCCGGCTTGAGGTGGCAGGGAGAAGAATGTATTTTATAAAACTCCTTCCAATGCAAAGGGTGTTAAGGCCGAGGGTACCACAACCCACTAAAATTGTGACACTCAGGTGCCCGCTTTGGGCTAGGATGGGGGGAGGGGGCAGCCGCCTTTGCTGCTGTGGGGGACCGCGCTCCTCGGCCCCAGACCAGACTTGTGCTGGTTTAAAAAAAAAAAAAAAAAAAAGTTAAGCAGAAGCTCCCATCCCCTTGGGATCAGGATGTTAGAGCACCACCTATACAGCCTGTCCCAAGACCACAGCTGCTCATTTCAATACAAGTGTTCAAACTTCACTGATTTTTGCTTGTTTTCCAAAATGTGAGGCCTCCTGAGATTTTCCCCAACAAGCACACTCTGCAGACTCAAGCAACCATCCTCAGGTTCTCTGGGTCTCTTCTGGATATTGGAAACCATATCTCAGCAGCCAGACCCGGAATGACCCCTACACCTAAGGCACCAGGGGAGAGGAACCTCCAGGAAGTCAACAAAGAGGGACTGCTAGTCTGGAGCAAGGCCTTTGGCCTAGGCAATTTTCCTCACAATTTCCTAAGGGTGGGATAAGGTGGAAGTTGGATGAAAAGAGACATCAGGGACAGAATAAGAGGAGAAGAGAGGAAGACGAAGAGAGACCAGAAAGGAAAAAGAAACATGAAATTCTAGGCATGAAGCGAGTACAAGCCAAGTATGAATCAACCCCCCCCAAACATTTTCAGGCCAAGAGGGACCCACTCAGTCACTTTTGCTAGGTAGGTTTATCAAGGGTGACACAGAAGGGGCAATAGCCCATCTAGGGACTATGATTTCTCTCTGTTCAGAACCACTTTTTCCTTCTCCAGGGCAACCCGAAGAGTTCCCCAAAAATCACATCTGGGCACCAACGAGACCAGGAAATTCAAAGTAGAAAGAAAGATTGAAGATGATAATGATGATGATGATGATGGTGATGATGATGATGATTATTGCTGAAGCGGCAGGGATGGCTGAGGCAGCGAGAAGTAGAAAGTTGGGAACAGGAGAAAGATTCCTTACTACAAAGATATTTGGGAGCCCAGAGATGGAAACCGGTGGAACAAAGAGGGAAAGCTCAGCTTCCCAAGTCCTGCTTTCAGTGTCTCCAAGCCAGTAGTTGAGTCAAAACCAGAAGGACCCTGAGAGGCTGGGGATCCATGTCCAACCCTGCCTGGGGATAGCTGTTTTAGAGCAGAAACAAGACTGAGATAGACTTCCCCACTTTTGAAGACAGCCTCCCACCAAATTCTAATTTCGACGAAGCTCAGCAGCAGATTAGAAATAAGGATTGGTGTTGAAATATACAGGGACCATCTGTTCAGTAAAACTGATCCCTCATTCAGGATTATTTAAAATGTATGTTATTTAAAACGCTTTAAAGTTTTAATCGTAGACTTAGCTGGATAAGACCACAGTAGACACTTCTGAGGTTTCAAAAAACAGAAGCCTGGCTCTGAAAACTAGTCCTTTGGTCACTTTCTCTTCTGTTCTCCCTTTCCCTCCTGGTGGAAGTAGTTTAGCTTTTTTCCTCTCTATTGCCAAGTCCTAGGACTGTTAAAGTTTTGGTTCTACTCAATTCGGAGACAGAACAAAACTCCATTTCCCTATGGGACAAGGACTCTGCGCCCAGCTCCTTAGCTGGTTTCGAATCCCTTTAGCTCCCAAACAATTCCAATCCCATCAGGCCAACGATGAGCTGCCACCCCCCCCCCACCCAAAAATGCCTTTCAAAGCCAAATCAAAACCAAACAAAAGGTGGACTTTTAATCAGAAAAAGAATCATTTTAATTTGTATAATTTATTAGAAGCTTCTTAGGAACTATATTGAAGCCAGATATCTACATAAGTTACAACAGAAAAAGACTGAAGCTGCAAACACCAAACTGCCAAATAATATACACAGATTTTTCAATGCCCATAAAAAATATGATGGGCTTGGGGGCAGGGACTGGGGTTTTTTTTGTTTGTTTTTGTTTTTGTTTTTACAACAAAATGTACAGATTACTAAAAACTAGGTGTGTGGTCCAACTTTTGACAGCGTTTTACAGCTACAAGTTCACATCAAACATAAAACAATTTTAGCCAGGGCTCTTCCCGGGGCTGAGCCAGGGTGGCCAGCGGGTGCTGGGAGGGGGCATTTCCTTTGTGTCAATGACATGTGGGTCCTGTTGTAGAGTCTCTCCTCCTCCCAGCTGCCATCTCCCCTTCAAAAGAAATCCTGGTATTTACAAGCGAGTCCACCTTGCTGGCACAGGGCGCCCAGAGTGAAGTTTGCCATCTTTAAAGTCCAGAGCCGTGTCACAGTAGAGCCCTCTCCAAGCTGCACCCTGCCTGAGTGAGGGAAACCCATTTCGATCACCTAAAAGACACCCCCAAAACTGTTTTTTTTTTGTTATGTCCTTCTCTGTTTAAACACTCCTTAAAGAATTGGATTCAGTTGGTTGTTTTTATTTTCTTTTTTTAAAAAATTCCCACAAATTTTAGGAAAAAAAAAAAGACGTCCAGCAGTTTGGCGTGTGTGTGTGTGTGTGTGTGTGTGTGTGTGTGTGTTTTCCCTTGGTCTATATGGTACAGATTCTTAAGAAAAGTCAAAGCGCAGGGAGCGGCGGGCGGTTGGTGATGTGTGGCCGGCAGGAGGGAAAGCGATGAGGCAGCGCTCTGGGCCCGGCCCGGCCCGGTGTCCTCTCACCAGGTCCGACCATATAGCAAGGTGGAGCAGGACATGGTGCCATAGTCCGATCCCGAAGAGTTCAGGTGGGAAAGGCTGGAGACCTGGCCCTGAAGCGCCGCGGGGCTGGCGGCGTGGTGCGCCAGGTCCGGAGACTGGCCCGCGCTGCCCGGCTGGTGGCCCGGGTGTGCACCCAGGCCAGGGCCCCCGCTGCCCACTGAGATAGCGGCCGCGGCCGCCTGAGCAGCCTGCGCCTGCTGCTGCGCCTGCTGTTGCGCGTGGCCTTGAAGGCTGCCCGCACCCGGCGCCGGGGCGCCTGCCTGGCAGGGTTTGCCGTCTTTCACCAGAACCGGCACGGCCACGCGGCGCGGCGACTGCTGCTGCGCTTGCTGCTGCTGCGGGCACCCGGCGCCCCCGCCGCCGCCGCCGCCGCCGCCGCTGTCCTGCTGCAGTTGCTGCTGGGCCGCCTTGTCCTTGGCTTGGCGCTTCATCTTGTAGCGGTGGTTCTGGAACCAGATCTTGACCTGCGTGGGCGTCAGGTGGATCATGCTGGCCAGGTGCTCCCGCTCGGGCGCCGACAGGTACTTCTGTTGCTTGAAGCGTCGCTCCAGCTCGTACACCTGAGCCTGGGAGAAGAGCACCCGGCGCTTCCGGCGTGGCGCGCTTGGCAGTGGGGCCATGTTCTTGCTCACGTCCCCCAGCGAGCCCAGGCCGCCCATGCCGCTCATGTTCATGCCGCTCGCCGGGCCCATGAAGCGGGAGACTGTAAGCGACAAACGCACAGCGTCGGCGGGGGCCGGGCCGGGCTAGGCCACCTCTGCCTTCCGTGCCCTTGGCCGGCCCGGCCCACCCCGACGGCGCCCTCCTCACCTAGGCCGCCTCGGCCCCGAGAGGCCTAAGCGCCGATGACAGTTAGCGCCTGCCCCAGGCCGTGCCGTCGAGGGATTTACTGGAAAGCTCCCCACCTCAACCCCGGTTGCCTCCCTCAGTCTCAGGGCTCCAGCCCAAAAGCAAAGTGGAGAAAGGCCACTTCTGTCCCTTTCTTGCCCAACCCTGGCCAGAGTCGTTGGGTTAGCGGGCCACAGGCGGCGAACTGGGCCCAGACCAGGACCTGGGGTCCCACCGTAGACCCCAACTTTGGGAGTTTGGGAGAGTGGGGTGTTCACTTTCGAAAGCTAAAGTCCCAGACGCCTTGCCTCCTGGCCGCTCTCTCCTGTGAGCCCCAGTGAGGGCACCCGCTCGCACCACTTAGAGCCCCCTCTGACGCCGCGCGCCCTTCCACCTGCCTAGACTGGAGAGCCAGCCGGGCGGGTCCCCTGAGCGCGTCGCAGTAGGGTAGCCTCCCGCCCGGCCAGGCCGCGCCTCTCTGCTCCCTGTTTGGCCCCAGCTCCCTTAATTTTTCGGGGGCCCGGAGGGCGATCCCTGGGCACTCCGAGGTCTCCTGAGCGGAGGAGAGCTGCCAGTCGGCCGCATCTGGGAGACGCCAAAGGCTAACATCTGCCGCAAGTCCCCAGCGTTACCAAGTGTCCCTTCTGAGACCCCTCAGTCCGGCAGGGGGAAGGATCCCCGGCCCCCGTACCCTGCTCCCTGGCGCGGCTTCCGGGCCGCCCACCCTGACGCCCAGTGCGCAGCCGGCAGGCGCTGCGCCTGCTGGACTGCTCTCCCCGCTCCTGCCGCACGCAGCCCGCGGCCCGGCAGTGGGGCGGCCTCACTTACTGGCGGGGAAGCGCGGGTCTGGGTTGGCGCCGTACCATCCGGGGCCCGAGGCGCTGTTCCGCATGGTGTCCTGGTACGGCGGCAGCTCGCTCATGTTGCCCAGGTTGCCGTTGCAGTAGCCCCCCACGGCGGAGTGCGAGAGCTGGGGCACCCCCGCCGCCGTCATGTGGTAGGCGGCCGTGACGGCGCCGTGGTGCCCCACGGCGTGCTGCTGCATGGCCGCGGCCGGCGGAGCCGCCTGGCCTTGCCTGTAAGCCGCCAGCGGAGCCCCGAGGCCGCCGCCCTCCATGCCCACTTTCTTGTAGCTTTCCTCCAGGGGACTCAAGATGTCAGACACTGAGAACGGAGTCGTGTGCTTTGGACTCATCGACATGATTCGGCGGCGGCTGGAGGAGGAAGGAAGAGGAGGAAAAAAAAGGGAGAGGGGGAAGGCGAAGCCTCGCTGCTTTTTTTTTTCTCCCTTTGCCAAATATTCTGGTGTTACCTTAACGCCGATCTTGTTGGATGTACACGTAACCGAGTGGACCGAGTCCGCCTTAATTGGCTTGAGTGGAGGCTCGGGGGCTGCCTCGCGTTTGTTTTAGCCCGGCGCCAGGTTTTAGGCAGCCACCAGAGGCGGGGCGTAAGCGCTAAAGCAACAAGACAATAGAAGCCTACATCTTGCCCGAGATAATTAGCTTACATGCTGATGACAAGGTAAACACCTTTAAGTTTCACTTGTCAGGATTTTTTAGGTCTCAAAGAGGGAGAGAGAGAGAGAGAGAGAGAAAGAGAGAGAGAGAGAGAGGCAGAGACGCGACCCAAAGCATTTCTTTCCCCCTCCCCGGACACCCCCACCCCATTTTTTGTGGGGTGCGGGCGGCGCGCGGGGGGGGGGGAGACGGGGGAGGGAAAGGAGGAGGGAACGAGAGAGGGGAGGGCAAGAGGTGGGGCGCGGAGTAGCCGAGAAGGGGATGGTGGGGAGAAAGGAAGGTGAATGCTGCTTTGCAACCAACTTTCGGAGTTACAAAGTGAACCACTTTCCAATACAGTCGGGGTTCCCGGGAAGGGACAAGTCTTTAGAGGGAGGGGGCCAAGGGACAGGGTAGGGGTTTCACCTGAGCCTGCTGGGGCTGCTCCTCCCTCCCGCCGCGGCCTCCCAGCCCCGCGCCTTCCCACTGCCTCCGGACCACATCGGGCGTCGCGGCGCCGAGCCCCAGTCGCCACCAAACGAGCTCGCGAGTCTGGGGACGAACCCTGGGACCGCACTGTTGGTCTGCGTGTCTGTCCGTCTGTCTGCCTCTTCTGCCGCCGTCAGAGGGACACCTCTGCTCCCCGCCCCCTTTCCCCCTACCCGAGAGAGAATCCCAGCGGGCGGAGGGGACGCTGAGCAAGGGATCGGCTGCCTCCGAGAGGCTGTCCCAGATCTCCGCGTCCCCTCCCCCCACCTCAGGGTCTTCTCAGCGGTCCAGGGCCCCCTCCATCACGCCCCCCGACAACCCGCACGCGGCACCCCCTCCCCACCCCCATTCCTGGCCAAGGCAAGCACACTACTACTGGCCGCCAGTGCTGGGAAGCTGGGGGGCACTAACCCCAAGGGCCATTGCTGAAGTTGCCCCACCTCGAACAAACCTGATGTCCCCGACCCTCGCCCATCGCCCGGACACGCGGGGTTCTGGGGCTGGAGCTGACTTTCCGAGGACATCACAGCCCCAGCACCCGAGCCCAGGGTCACGCTGTTTTCCCCTCTGATGCTTCAGGGAGGGTGCGGGCAGGGAGAGTCGTGAGTACCCGCCCGCCTGTTGCCGGGCGGAACTGAGCCTGAACCCCGGCGGGACCAGCTGGCCGGGAGGGGGCGAATCCCAAGGCGCGAGCAGCCCAGCAGGCGGGAGGCTGGGCTGAGGCTCGCCTCCGCCCGGAGCTCAGCCATGCAAAAGTGCACTTGCTTCCCCGGGAATAACCAAATATCTTTGTTTAAAGTGGCGGCGTAAATGGCCAGTCGCTTTGTGGCCACGCTGGATATTAGTAGATGAGGATCATTCTGCTTCAATTGGGCGCCTCTCATCCGGCGAGCAAGAAACTGCTTAGGAGGAAGTGGGTTTCCTGTCTGCGCGTTCCCAGGCTTCAAGTGTGAGCCCCGCGCCTTGAGGGTCCTTGGGCGCCTGGAGAGGGGGAGCTGTGGGCTCTCGCTCCCCAGCCCGGCCAGAGGCACCCGCCGTGCTGCTCCGGCCAGGCCCCGGCCTCCAGTCCAGGGGACTGCAGTGTCGCGCCTTGCGTGACGCAGATCCCGAGACCCACTCCGACTTTCCCCTCCTGGATTCTAAACGTTTTGTTGTTGTTTTGCTTTGCTTTTTATTTCGGCTCTTTGAGGCTCCTCTCTGGGCTAGGGGCTGGCAGGGTGGAGCACTCCTGGCCAGGCTGGGGCTTCCAAGACACTGCGGGGGCCGGTTAAGGAGGCTTCTCGGATTTGTTTTTTGTTTTCAAATTTTCCTTCCCCTCCTTGTAGAGAAGGAGCTCCCAGTAATGAACAGGCACTTTTGAACGATTTAATTCAGCGGGTTAGGCGCCTTTTCCATTAACAGCAGTTGTAGTAAGGAAAGTTTTGTTTATTGGCTTGTTATTTTAACATTTCAGTTCTCTCCTTGAGAAGTGCTCTGTACACCCTCAAACAAAGGCAACTTCTATACTAACATTCGCTTTCCCCACCACCAATGTCGTTTATGAGAAGAGAGGAAGCCCAGGGCACCCCCTTCCTCCCGCATGGGCCGACGTTCTCATGCATCGCCCTTGGGCTTTGGGGCAGGCAACCCTGCATTTGGGCACCGAGATCTGCTTGTCCGTTGTGCCACGAAGGACAAGCACCAAGCCGGCTCCTTGCCCTTTTATCAAGGGGCTTCTCTGGGGGGCGCTCTCAGGAAGACTCAGACTCCAACTGAGATTTGGTCGATGTGATGTCTAAGCCCAGGGAGCAAGGAGAGAAGACGACGCCGGGCTCAAGTGAACCGTCGGGGAGAGCTGACAAAACTGAATACAGATCTTGCCTGCAGGTGCCCCTAGCCCCTGGGCTTGTGTTTGGATTGGGGTCTTAATGACAGGGCAGGGTGGGTTTCCCATTCCCGTCTTCTTTCTCTTTCTCGCTCTCCATTATTTCATAATATTGGTAACTGTAAGAAACGCCAAGTATAGAATGTTGTAACCTCTCCGCTCTCAATGCCATTTAGAAAAGGAGGTGATTCTTCACAAGGTTTCTCTGAAATTCAAATAAGATCGGGCACATAAAAGAGCTTTGAAAGCTTTGGAAAATTTCTAATTTCATTGCCAGAGCTCGAGATTTCTGTATTGTCATTAGTACACCGCCCCCTCCCCACTCTGCCCTGCCTTTAAGGCCTTGAATCTGAGTGAAGGGGAGAGTTAGGCGCATCTTGCGCGGTCCCTGAGCCTCGGCCTTCGTCCCTCGGAAGCTTTCCAGCCCCGCAGCAGGCTCGGCGGCGCACGTGGCTGGCAGCCCTCACCTCCCTCTCGCTCAAGGCCTGCCGACCAGACAGTGACCCCCAACCAAGCAGCAAGCGTTGAGACACCGCATGGAGCTGAAGCCGAGCAGGGGTTGGGGGTGGGGGCGGCGCCGGGCTAGGGCAGCTACTCCACCCAACCCCTCCCCTGCAACCAAGATCCCGCTGCTACCTTGCCCCCGCCCCCCGCAGGCGCGCGCACCCACACCAGCCCTAGACTAGACCTTACCTGGGCCTTTGCAACACCTTGCGGCCCCTGCCCACCTCTTCTTCTACCTCTGCCCCTTTCTCTCTCTCTCTCTCTCTCTCTCTCTCACACACACACACACACACACACCGCCCCACACTCTTTGCCACATGTGCTGCACTGCCAAGACTAAGACGTCTAGTCTAGCCCGAGGTGGTAGGGGAAAGACTGGTTGGTATCTTGATCTTGGAGCTTGATCAAGCAGAGACCTTGAGAGTCCCTCCCCTGGCCCCACACCTCTTCCTAACCAAGGAGTGTCCTTTTTTTTAGCTGCCTCCTAGAGTCATCTAAATTAGGGCGACCCTGGTTAAACTGGTAATTTCTTCATGGTTGCAGGAAATACTTGGGAACCCTGAGTTCCCCCTCTGTGGGACCCTTGCGACTTCAGTAACTCTCCTGGGCGGAGTGGGTGCAGTGGAGCCCAGTTCTGGCTTCTCAGGGAGCTTTCCCTGGTGGGGCCCCGAGAGCCCACCTCAGTTCCTGACACACTGCTTTGCTCTCTGCAGCTTGGCCTGAAATCTAAGGAGCCCCGGATGCTCAGGCTCAGGCCCAGGGGGGAGGACAGAACTGCCATTAACGTTTGCTCACCTGTGTGATGGTGAAGGGAAACCCCTTTCTGTGTGGTGAAGGGAAACCCCTTTCTGTCCCAACAGAGTCACTTCTTTGAGAATTTAGAACAGAGGACTCTTCCGGAAGGCTGTATGACTCAGGGTCTGTAGCTTGGACAGCCAGAGGAATGAAAAGTCCTCCCTGGTCTCTCACCACATTTTTCTAATTCTCTTCATGGTCCTTCACACCTCTTTTAGATCCGTGAGAGACCATGTGCCCGGTGGTGTTATTTTGCTCCAAGTTTTATCACAATTCGTGATTTATTCAACAAATATTTATTGAATGCTGGCTCTGTGCCAGGTTCTGTGCTGGGCGTAAAAAATCAGCTTTAAACCAGCTAGATGTGGCTCCTACCCACACAGAGCTTATAAATTAACAATAAATCACCCAAATGATATGCATGTAGTCCCTTTGTGACAATGTTACTCTGGGATCCAACTGAGATAGAAAGGGTTTTGATGAAGGTGTGTGTGTGTGTGTGTGTGTAGCAGGGACGGGGTAGGTTCTTCACATTTCTGATCTTAAAGTGCTCAGGGGTGGTAGGCAGACCACTTGAGTAGAAGTCAGAATCCCTGGGGTTCAAGCCCTGGCATTGTTACCTTTCAGCTCTGTGGTATACCTCTCCCAGACTCCCACCATACCCGGGAGCTGTTCCCATCACAGCCAGAGTAAACTATGGCAGTGTTTACTGCCTCCCTCCCTTATAGTGAAACCCTGTTTTTATTTATCCTTGGATCTTCCAGTGCCTCAAGAAATTAAGGAATTAAGGAAACAAAGCCTCTTAGCACCTGATTCCTGAGAAGCCCCCCTCCCCCCAAAAGGGTTTTAATCTCCGTTGTGTGCCTCCCAGGTTGCACTAGGGATCCAAATATTTAAGGATGAGATCATGTGCATGAGTTTGTAAAGCACAAAAATCGCTAGCAGATGGAAGGAGTTATTATTTGCGGTTCTGTATCTTGAGTTTATAGAAACTGAATCCAGGCCTCTAACTCTCTGGGCCCTTGGCTGTTCCTGCGCCCAGGCCCGCGGTGGGCTAGCCTTCCTCAGCCGGGCGCAGACCCCTCCTCCCGGGCCTGGCTGAGCTGGGCTCCCAGGTGCCGTCGAGGCAACACCCCCCCCACCCCCCCGCCAGGGAAAGGAAAGCAGGAACGTAGCCAGGCCCGGGGAGAGGAGGATGTGGCTGCTCTGCAATCTCGAGATCCAAGGAACAGAATCCGGCGCCCCCTCTGGAAGGCTTCTCTCTTTCCCTGAAAGACCACCCTGGAACTCGCTGCGCCTTTTCCCCAGGCACCAGACTTGAGAGCCTCTGGAAGATCTGCGCGAAGCCCAGGGGCCTGCAGTAGGGCGGCTTTCCCCAGGGAAGCTTTCGCAGGCGCTGGTCCAGGAACCGATCCGGAGCTAAGGCGCGCTCCTTCTACTGCTCCCCGTACTGGCTTGAGCGTCTGGGGTGTTTGACCGCCAGTTTCCCTTTGCGGACGCTCTCCTCAAACCGTGGCCTTTGGGCAGGCCCTGGGGGTGGGGGTGGGGGTGGGGGTGGGAGGCGACCCTAGGACGTCTGAGAGTAGTACTCCAGTGCCGCCCTCTCCCAGCACTGGCGCGCTCTGCGGTTGGAGTGGCAGATGAGGTCGCGCGCGTGAAGACCAGAGTCCGTCCAGAGAGGAGAGTCCACTCTCTGGCCTTTCGTGTCGAAGAGGTGGACACCTGTGGTCTCGGAACCTGCTTATTTTCATGTCGCACATTTCAACCTAGGTTCAACTTGTCCCAAGTTACAGTCAGAGCCCCTATAGTCAGGGCGCCCCCTGGCGGGAAAGGATCTAGGGTAGCCGCAAGTTGGGGGACTGGGCTACAAAGTAGTGAGCAAGGGGGGACTCAGCTAGCAGCACCTCTGAAATGCGGAGAAACCAAGGCAGGGGTGGGATGTAGGGGAGGCTGGCCTGCAACTGCTGGGAGACCCGGCGAGGCCGTTGCGGGGAGCCCGGGAAGACCGAGACACCAGTAGAGCCTGAGCCCTATAGAGAATTGGCTGGTTTCCTCCCAGTTCTTCGTTTCTGTTTAAATTAAGATCCTGCAAGTGGGCAACAGAGTGGATGGTGGTGAGTCCGCCCTGCTTTGGACAGACGGGAAACCCCCTTCTTAAGGAACGCGAACATCCCCAGGAGGCGCGTGCAGTTAGCGGGAAAGTTTTGGAGCCACGGAGGAAGCCGAAATGCAAGATTCAGGAAGGATCCTCGTGGCGGCGCGGCTATTTCGCCCTAGGACCTGTGCAGCCGCATACAACTTGAGATGGCTGAAACCTACAGCTCTTCCTCCCTTTCATCTCCCATCAAACCGAAGCCCCAGCAGTGGGCGCCCATGGGCCTATGCAGTAGTTGCGTTTTCCTCTGAGTCGCCAGCAGCGCTCTGGGGTTTATTTTTCCGCTCCTTTCCCCTCTCCAACCTCCCACCCTTCCCCCAACCCCCAACACTGGGCCCGGGCAAAGTTTCAAGGAGCAGCTTTACCACCCTCACCTCCACCCCCCGCCCCTAGCCCCCGGCTCTCTCCCGGAGATTTCCGAGGCTTTGGGTTTTCTGGGACTTGACCTCGGCGGCTTCCCCACCCTTCACCCCCCAGACTCTGGGTCTGTCTTGGACAGTTGCGGACCGATGCGATCCGCAGCGCCCTCTTCCAGCCATCAGGAGAACTGCATCTTCAGGGCCGTCCCGGGGAAGAAAGCTTTGTTCCCAGGTCCGCCAGACAACACTAATAGTGTTCAGACCCTCACAGTAGTTCATCCGCTACGGATTTGCTCATCTAACTATTCATCATACTGTCGACCCGACCGTATGCCTGGCTGTCAATCGGCCCACCCAAAGCCACTGCAATAGAGGTGTTAGGATAGTCTCTTGGGATCATCCAGCCTCCTGCACCTGCTATTTGGAAAAGCTCCTGTGCAGATCAGGGCCATGGAAACTGCTGTGATAACTAATTTTTCCTTTAATCGTACTTTCCCTTGAAATCTATATATATTTTTCCCCGTCATATCTGACTGCAATTGGACACGTGTTTGATGGCCAGTGTAGTAGCTTGCATTTTCTGTATGCTCGGCTGCAGAAAGCAGTGGCCCTACTAGCTCGACACAAGGGGGCTCTGCTTGCTATTGGAGAAGTAGGCGGATAGCACCTAGAAAATACAGAGAATCAAGTATACTTCTGGAACTAGTTACACTATGACAGGTGCCCTTCAGACCTCTAACCTCTGGCACAAACTCATCCAGCCAGGCTTTCTTCCCAATTATTCCCCCTCGTTGGACCCTTGCCAAGACTGCCTGTTCTCCCTACCCCCTTCCTCATGTGCCTAAATTACTCTGCTTTTAATCTTTTTCACTTGGCCAGGACATCATTTCCACCCCCATGAATAAGTCATACTCTTATTTTTAAAAAGTCCAATTGCATCTTCCAAAAATTAAATGTCTGACACACAGTAGGAGCTCAATATGTCTGCAGAATGAATGGATGGATCTGTATTGCACTTGTCTATTACATTAATAAGACCGTTTGCTCTAATTGAATGATTTTTTTATTGTTTCATATGTTCATTCTCCTTTCGGCTAGACTATTGGGTCGCTGATTTCAAGGGCTATGCCAGACACTTAGACATGTCCCCAGAAATGGGCTCAGAGCATTGCAGCATTTGAAAATGTTAATCATCTCTTTTCAAAATTCTCTCCTTGGCTTCAAAGTCACCACTCGGTTATGGTTCTCTGCCTCTGTCTCTGGCCGTTTTCTTCTTCATTGTTGTACTTTCCTCCTCCCCTGCATACCCATCTCCATGGCTTCAATTACCACGTATGGCTGATGGTTCCTGAGTATGTACTTCCGGCCAACCTCTCTCCAGAGCTTCAGCCCTGTATTTTCAGTTGTTTAACCTCCTCATATGAATGTCCACCAAACTTGATGTATCCCAACCTGAACTCAAACACTGCCCCAGCTGGCTTCTTGTTCTGTGTTCTTGATCTAGGTGAATGGCATGAGTATCTCCTCCTCCCCACAATCCCAATCCCCCCATTGGCTCTTGTATTAGTCTACTTGGTCTTCCATAACAAAACACCAGAGACTAGGGGGATTAAACAAAGGAAATTTATTTTCTCACAGTTCTAGAAGCTGGAAAGTCCAAGATCAAGGTCTTGCAGGTTTAGTTTCAAGGGAAATTCTTCCTGGCTTGTGTCCAGCACCTTCTCACTGTGTATATATGATGGAGAAAGATCTCTCTCTCTTCCTCTTCTTACAAGGCCGGAGTCCTACTAGATTAGGCCCCACCCTTATGACCTCATTTAACATATTTAACATTAATTATTTCCTAAATACCCTATTTCCAGGAACAGTTACATAGAGGGTTAGGTCTTTGACATACGAATTTAGGGGACAAATTCAGTCTACACCAACTCCCAAGACATACACTTGACAGCTCCCAAGACATATGTCCTTTTCCTCTTCCTCATCCAGCTAGTGATAAAGTCATATCAATTTCACACCGTAGATGTCTCCAAGTCCAGCCTCACTTCTTCATAATCAGTTCTTCTCTCCCTGTACTGCCTTCACCATCTATTGCCTAATCATGTGGCTCTTGTTTCTACCTTTAGGCTCTCTCCAGTCTAGCCTATAGTCCTTGTCCACAGGACAGAGTCCAACATATCTCTCCAAATCAATTTCTCCCTGCCTCACTACCTACCCCTCCAAACCCTCCTCTCCAGCTACCCTAAGTTGCTATTGAAGGAGGTCATTGAGGGGATGTGACCGCTGGCTGACCTGTGATCTGAAACTGGGCCATCAAATGTTCCTCACCCCTTCCGCTGTCCTTGGAATGAACATTCCGCTTGACTTCTCTGCCCACAGAAGCTGCCCCAAGCTTCTGCCCACAGAATCCTTGAGACAGTGATGTGGGGTTGAGACTGTCTTGACAATATCCATGACTGAACCCGGTTAATGTCTCTGTATAGACACGTAGGATTTGACAGACCTGGGGGGAGGGGGAACTGCTCCTCCTGCAGCCTCCGGGAGAAGCCTTTGTAATTAAGTTAACTTGCTCACTAAACCTGCCACCGACTAATCTGTTGTGGTCTGCCTCTTTCTGCAGTCTCTCCCTGCCCTCCTTTTTTGGGGGGCCTGTTTCAGATTATCCCTGGTAAGCTCCGGAGGTTGCAGACCAATGACTTCTCACCTTTCTTTTCATTTTATACAGTTTTATTGAGGTATAACTGACATACAATAACCTCCATATTTACAGTATAAAACTTGAGTGTGTGTATATGTATATATGTATGTGTGTATATATATGTGTGTGTGTATGTGTATGTATATATATATATATATGTATATATATATCCATAAAACCATGACCACAATCAAGGAAATAAACATATCTAACCCGACAAAAGTTTCTCCTGATCCTTAATAAGCATTCTCTCCTCCCCTCCCTGTACCCATCCCGGTCAATAAGCAATTACTGATCTACTTTCAGATACACAAATAAGTCATCATTTTCTAGAATTTTACACAAACACTATTTTTTTAAAAGATTTTATTTATTTATTTAACAGAGAGAGAGAGCACAAGCACAGAGTGCAAGGCAGAGGGAGAGGAAGAAGCAGGCTCTCCGCTGAGCAGGGAGACCA
Organism: Mellivora capensis; assembly: GCA_004024625.1. Classification (NCBI taxonomy): domain Eukaryota; kingdom Metazoa; phylum Chordata; class Mammalia; order Carnivora; family Mustelidae; genus Mellivora; species Mellivora capensis. The sequence goes on along the minus strand of PISX010003779.1, from coordinate 28,774 downwards.
ACATGGGACTTGATCTCAGGACCCTGGGATTATGACAGGAGCTAAAGGCAAACGCTTAACCGACTGAGCCACCCAGGCATCCCTACACAGACACTATTTTACATAAAAACTATTTTGCACTCTATTTTGTCTGGCTCTTTACGCTTAGTGTAATTATTTTGAGATTCATTAACATTATGACATGTATCCATAGTTGTTTTTTTAAATTACAAGTAGTATTCAATTGTATGGATATACAAAAATGTGTTATCCTTTCAATTGTAGATGTACATTTGGTTTATTTCCAGTTCAGGGCTACTACAAATAAAGATTCTATAAACATTTATGTCAAGTCTTTATGAAGACATATGCTTTGATTTGTCTTGGGTAAATATCTAGGAGTGGAATAGCTTCCATGCGTGAGTGTCAAACATTCAACCTTTTGTCATTAAGGATGATGTCGTTCATAAGCTTTATGTAGATGCTCTTTATCAGTTTGAGAGAGTTCCCTTCTGTTTCTATGTGCTGAGAGTTTATGTCAGAAATGGATATAGGTTTTGTCCAGCATTTTCTCTGCATCTTCTGAGATGAACCCATCATTTTTATTATTTATTTTTAAAGACTTTATTTGTCTATTCGACAGAGAGAGAGAGAGAAAGAGAGAGCACAAGTAGGCAGAGCAGTAAGCAGTGGGAGAGGGAGAAGCAGGCTCTCCGCTGAGCAGGGAGCCCTATGTGGGGCTTGATCCCAGGACCCTGAGATCACAACCCGAGCTGAAGGCAGCAGCTTAACAACTGAGCCACCCAGGCGCCCTGAAACTATCATTTTTAAATTTAAATTTAATTTTTTTCATTTTTTATTTTTAGTCTATTAATAAGGTGAGTTACACTGACTGATTTTTTTTAATTTTTATTTTTTATAAACATATTTTTATCCCCAGGGGTACATGTCTGTGAATCGCCAGGTTTACACACTTCACAGCACTAACCATAGCAGACACTGACTGATTTTTGAAGGTTAAACCAATCTCACCTTTCTGGGATAAATTCCACTTGGTCATCATTTGTTATCCATTTTAGATATTATTATATTCAATTAGCTGAATATAAAAATACAAAATATATATTATAAAATATTAAAAAATCTTTTTAAAAAAGATTTTATTTATTATTTATTTGACAGAGAGAGACACAGTGTGAGAGGGAACACAGGCAGGGGGAGGAGGGGAGGGAGAAGCAGGCTTCCCACTGAGCAGGGAGCCCAACGTGGGCCTCCATCGCAAGACCCTGGGATCATGACCTGAGCTGAAAGTGGATGCTTAACAACTGAGCCACCCAGGTTCCCCTGGCTGAAGGTTTCTTAAGAACTTTTTTATTTATGCTCTTAGCATGTTATTCTGTAATTTTCCTTTCTTAATAATGGTTTTGTCTATTTTGATGTCAGTGTAATGGTAGCTTCATAGGATGAGCTGAGAACTATTCCTACCCCCCTTCAATTTTTTGGAAGAGTTTCTGAAGAATGTGTAGCTCCCTCTTCCTTAAATGTTTGAATGTTTGGTAGACTTCCCCAATGAAGCTAGCTGGCCTGGCATTTCCTTCATGGATAAAATAATTAATATAATATAAATGAGATATATAAGATTATATAAGATGGAATAAAATATAAAAATATATTCAGATTATCTATTTCTTCCTGAGTGATCTTTGGTAGTTTGTGTATTTCAAGGAATTTGTCCATTCCATCTAAGTTGCTGAAATAATTATTCATGTAAGCTATCTCCTTATTACCTTTTAATGCCTGTAGGCTCTATAGTTATGTCACCACTTCTTTTATTACTGATTTTGGTAACTTGTGTCTTCTCTCTGTTTCTCGTTTTTTGATAAGTCTAGCTAGAGGTTTGCCAGTTTTATTGATCTTCTCACAGAATCCCCTTTTGGTTTCATTGACTTTCTCTATTGCTTTTGTTTCTCATCTCAATCATTTCGGTTCACATCTTTATTATTTCTTTTATTCTGCTAGCATTGTGCTGAATTTCTCTTCTTTTTCTAGTTTCTTAACATGAAAACTGAGGTCATTGATTTGAAACTATATTAGTTTCCAGTGGTTGCTGTAAAAAATGACCACAAACTTGGAAGCTAAAAGGACAGAAATGTATTCCCTCCCAGTCTGGAAGCCAGACGTCTGAATTGAAGGTGTTAGCAGAGACACTCTGTTCAGAGGCTCTGGGGGATTCTGTTCCTTGACTCTTGCAGCTTTTGGTGGCTATCCACAGTCCTTACTTGTGACTACATTACTCAAATCTCTCTCTGTTTTCACTTTGTCTCCATTTCACAGAGGTCTTCTCCTCTGTGGTTCTCTTAGCTTCTCAAAATGCTTGGATGGCATGTAGAGTCCACCTGGATAAGCCCAGCTGATCTCCTCATCTTAAGATCCTTAACTTTATATCTGCAAAGACTCTTTCCAAATAAAGTAACATTCGCAGGTTCTGGGGATTAGGATGTGGACATATCTTTTTGGAGACCACAGGTTGACCTACTGCAAAGACCTTCTTCTCTAAATTGACATTTAAGTGCTACAAATTACCCTATAAGCACTGCTTTAGCCACATCCCATACACCGCGATAGGTTGTGTTTTAACTTTTATTTTCAAATCAGTCAAAATATTTTCTAATTTCCATTATTTTTTTCTTTTTTTGACTCTTGGGTTAGGCACATTTATGTTCTCTAATTTCCAAATGACTGGGTATTTCTCAGAGATCTTGCTGTTATATTGTGATTCTGTTATACTCCTGATTCTATTGTGATCAGAGTACTAATTTTGTATGACTCAAATCCTTTTAAATTTATTGAGACTTACTTGATGGCCCAGTATATAGTCTATCTTGGTAAATCTATGTATACATTTGACAAGAATGTTTACTCAACTAATACAGAGTGTTCTATGAATGTCAATTATGTCAACTTTTTTCATGTTATTCAAGTCTTCTGTGCTCTTATTGTTATCCCATTTACTTGTTCTATCAGTTAAGACAAGAGAGGTACTAAAATCTTCAGTTGTAATTGTGAGTTTCTCTCTTCTCCTTACAGTTCTATCAGCTTTTGCTTCATGTATTTTGAGGCTCTGTTATTAGAAACATTTAAGAATGTTGTGTCTCTTGAATTCAACACTTTATCATTATTAAATGATCCTTTTCCTTCCGGTATTATTCCATGTTCTGAAGTTTTCTTTTTCCAATATTAATATAGCTTTATTTTGATTTGGATGGGGATCATATATCCATTTTTCTTCTTTTATTTTTAGCCCACATTTGTGTCTTTACAGTTAATGTGGGTTCTTGGAAGCAGCATATATCTGGGACTTTCTTTTAATTCACTTAGACAATTTTTGCCTTTAATTAGGGTATTTAGACTAGTTGCATTTATGATGTGATTGTTGCTGTTGTTGAGGCAAAATTGACCACCTTGTTGTTTATAGTCTATTTGAGACTTCTCCTTTGTCCCTTGCCCCTTTTTTGCCTTCTTTTAGATTAATCAATACTCTATGATTCCATTTTACCTCGTTCTCTTGGCTTATTAGCTATAATTTTCATTGTGTTATTTCAGTAGTTGCTTTAAGATTTAATTGAACTTATCACAGTTTACCTTCAAATGATATTATACCAACTAATTTGCTTTCTGGCCTTTGTGCCATTATTGTCATATATTTTACTTCTAAACATATAATAGACACCATAATAAATGTTACCATTGTTTTACATGGTCAGTTATCTTTTAATGAGATTTAAATACTAAGGAAAAAATTCTTATATTTCACATACAGTTGCTATTTCTGGTGCTTTTCAGTAGATCCACATTTGCATCTGGTACTATTTTCCTTCTCCCTGAAGAAATTCTTTTAAGCATCTCTTGTAGTTCTGATGATGATGAATTCTTTCAGCTTCACTTATCTCAAAATGTCTTTATCTTCATTTTTCAAAGATACTTTTTTCATTAGGTATAGAATTACAGGTGGACAGTGTTGTTGTTTTCTTCTTGCAATATTTTTAAAATATTACTTCATTATCTTTTGGCTTACACTGTTTCCAGGGGCAGCACAAAAGTGAGGAGCATTGGGAAGGTTCCATCCCTCCTCCAACAAGCTCTATAAACTCCCTCCAGACTCTGATATGGAAAGTTTATTTTTATTACCTTGTGTGAGTAGTTTCATGACCCCGCCTCCATCTACCCAAAACACACAAAATTGTTACTTCTTACTGCATCCTATATGGAAATTGTAAAACTGCCACTGATTGCTTTGAAATCAGCAGTTGGTTTATTTCTATGGTTTATTTCTATGTGGAACTGTTAGAGTTAAACATTCTATAATCATTATTTTAAGCCTTTTCCAGGATGGAATGATATTGTTATGGTTCTTCTTCTTTTTTTTTTTTTAAAGGATTTTTTTTTTTTTTTTAGATTTTTTTATTTATTTGACAGAGAGGTAGGCAGAGAGAGAGAGGAAGGGAAGCAGGCTCCCCACTGAGCAGAGAGCCCCATGCGGGGCTTGATCCCAGGACCCAGAGATCATGACCTGAGCCGAAAGCAGAGGCTTTAACCCACTGAGCCACCCAGGTGCCCCTGTTATGGTTATTCTTCTCTTGCCTAAGTCCCCTATAAATTATCCATCAAGATACATTCTTTTGGGAAAGCGAGGTGGAAACTACAGTGTACATTTTCAAAAGGTTACCTTGTGTCTCGGTTGAAGTTGTTCATTAAAACCTTTCCCCCTTCAGGGGGCGCCTGGGTGGCTCAGTTGGTTAAGGGTGTGCCTTCAGCTCAGGTCATGATCCCAGAGTCCTGGGATTGAGCCCCACATCCTGCTCCCTGCTTGGCGGGAAGTCTGCTTCTCCCTCTCCCACTCTCCCTGCTTGTGTTCCCTCTCTTGCTATGTCCCGCTCTGTCAATTAAATAAATGAAATCTTTTTAAAAATCACTAAAAAAATGAAAACAAACAAACAAAACACCTTTCTCCCTTTAGAATCAAGGTAATAAAATGTAGATTGACTTCCAGACCGACTGTAAGAAATTCACTTGCCTGGGCACTTTGAGAACAAAGTTTGAGGAACACTCTTAGGTAAAGGGAAAGTCCTGGACATATCCCAGGCATTTTGGCATTTGTATTACAAGAGAAAGGTAGTATTTTCCCAATTTTTATAGACGAAGAAATGAAGGCTCAGAAGGGTTAAGTACGTCGCTGAATTATATAGCTAGTAAGTTGTAGAGCTAAGTTTTGATTGTCAGCATGCTATATTCCAAAACACAAGAGAAGTCATAGTCTAGACAAACAGGAACTTTTATTTTTTTTTTATTGTATTTATTTATTTGACACAGAGAGAGACATCACAAGTAGGCAGAGAGACAGGCAGAGAGAGAGGGGGAAGCAGGCTCCCTGCTGAGCAGAGAGCCTGATACGGGGCTCGATCCCAGGATCCCAAGACCATGACCTGAGCCGAAGGCAGAAACTCAACCCTCTGAGCCACCTATGCCCCCAAACAGGGACTTTAAAGAATTCTTTATCTATTCATTCCCCCATTCATATCTTCTAATTGTATTGTTATTATGACAGCAGGATAGTTTGAATGTCCATTTACCTGCTTAGAGAAATTTTTTGTATTTCCCCCTCTTGTCTAGCCCAGTAGTTCTCAGATTTTAATGTGCATAAAAATTACTGTATCAAACTATATACGCAAAATTATGTCACCATTTTATAGGATTATCTAGAGTAATTTTGATATCCTTAGATTTTTACCTTAGACATGATCACATTTAAAACCTAACAACTGAGGACTTCTGGACTACACTCTACTCTTTCCACTCTATGACAACGTTCCCTGATTTCTAACAAAGAGGTTCCAGTCCTTTTAGGAAAATATGGTAAAAAGGAACACACTGTGGGGAAGAGTATAGTTATCCTGTTTCTAGGACTTTACTTTCACCATTAAAAGAGTGTGACTAATGTACCTAAAGAGTTTAAATTCTTTTTTGCTATGAAGAAGATGACTTCTTAAAAGATAAAGTTAAGCACAGAAGTTTTATCAAGACAGTAGCTCTCAAATTTTAAAGAGTGTAAGAATCACCTGAAAAGCTTGCTTTAGTGTATATACTTAAAAAAAAAAAGATTTTATTTATTTATTTGACACAGAGAGAGAGACAGCGAGAGAGGGAACACAAGCAGGGGGAGTTGGAGAGGGAGAAGCAGGCTTCCCGCTGAGCAGGGGGCTCAGTGTGGGACTCGATCCCAGGACCCTGAGATCATGACCTGAGACGAAGGCAGACACCCAAAGACTGAGCCACCCAGGCGCCCCGTAGGTGTATATCCTGGAATGGGAGTTCTGATTCTGGTAATGGAAAGTAGCTTATATCAGACTAAGCCTTCTCAGATAACAATAATGAACTCTGGGGGTGCCTGGGTGGCTCAGTGGGTTAAGCCTCTGCCTTTGGCTCAGGTCATGATCTCAGGGTCCTAGGATCGAGCCCCGCATCAGGCTCTCTGTTCATCAGGGAGCCTGCTTCCCCCTCTCTCTCTGCCTGCCTCTCTGCCTGTCAAATAAATAAATCTCTCTCTGTCAAATAAATAAATAAAATCTTAAAAAAAAACAATAATGAACTCTGGACAGCACACACACAAACATACACACAATTATTTGAAGGTATCAGAAAGTGAGCTAAAGCAGGCAGAAAGGAAACTAAAGGCACTTCTAGTCTCTAATGGACTCATAGGGTGAGAATCACATTTACAAGGCTATTGCAATGAGGGCACTACTCAGACCACATAGCACAGGGCAGAGAGAAGACAGGCAGAAAAGCCCAGTGTTTGAGCTTGAGGTATCAGAAGACGGAGTCAGGGGCTGCAAGAATAGCTGGAAAATAAAGGTAGGGAATTCCCAGAACAGAGGAAACCATGTTGGAGGATGAGAGTGGGAGTGGGGAAGGGAGACCCAAGATTTGGATTTAAATGCCTCTCAAATCATAGGCTAACTCCTGAAATGCATATGTACAAGAGATATTCCAAGGAGCTCAGCCGAAACAGCACATGCAAGAATGTGAAAGCTGAGCAGAAGAGCTTGGAGTTTGATCTTACCAAGTTAAATGGATTTGGTGAACAACATTGAAAGAAAGCTTGCATTGGAAGAAAAGGCGATGTCACGGGACTAAAAGATTGGTCTCCAATGTGAGGGGCAAATAAATATATCTAGCAACGTGTATAAACAATGCTCCACAAGTACAAGGGAAATCAGCTGGGAAATTTAACTCTCTAGTAGAACAAAAGTCGCTACTCTTCAAAGAATAACAGAATATAACAGAATCCAGAATCTAAAAACTCTAACATGTATTATTAATACTGGTCAATTATAATAAAAATAACTAGGCATGTAAAGACATAGGAGATAGTTCCTAATGTCAAAAGGGAAAGCAGTTAATTGAAATAGACTTACAAATAACCAAGATGTTGGAATTAGCAGAAAAGTACATTTAAGGAGGCAAATATATACAATAAAATAGGTATACATTCGGGGCGCCTGGGTGGCTCAGTGGGTTGAGCCTCTGCCTTCGGCTCGGGTCATGTTCCCGGGGTCCTGGGATGAAGCCCCGCATCGGGCTCTCTGCTCAGCAGGGAGCCTGCTTCCCTTCCTCTCTTTCTCTGCCTGCTTGTGATCTCTCTCTGTCAAATAAATAAAATCTTTTAAAAAATAGGTACACATTCAAATACAAACTATGGTATTAAAATAATAACTGAACAAATGGGAGAACATTATCAGGGCAATGGAAAACATTTTAAAAATCAAATGGAAATTTTAAAACTAAAGAGTCACAATATATGAAATGGGGAAAACAATCACTGGATGAGTTCTCTTCTCCAAGAGAAAATTGGAGACAGCAGAGCTTGAAAACAGATCAATAGAAATTATTCGATCTGAAAAGCGGAGAGAAAAATGATTAGAAACAAAAGCAGAGCTCAGTGACCTGGGAGACAATATCAAGTGATCAAAAAACGTAAAGCAAAGATTCATTTTCATGCCTTTTTCGATCATTAAACAAGCAGAGGAGAATTTTTTGTTTTAAAAATATTTCTATCATTCAGTGAAGATTTTTATTGCTTCAAGCATGACCATCAGAATTTTTATCGCTGAGTAAAGGTATCTCTTGCTATTAGATTGGTTATAGCATTCAAGAGATCCAATCATTCCACCAACAGTGTAGCAAACACCTCACCAGTATGATCAGTCCATTAAATTGTGGATGCCTTGATTAAACTTCAGCAACAAATCTTGCACTACTGGGCAATGTGTCTCAGCAAAGCCTCTTCTACCTGCTTCACTAGCCAACCAAAACATGGCTCATTATTGCTTGACTTAACTTCTCCTTTCAGCAGAAAATTCACCAGAACTTTTTTTTTTTTAAAGATTTTATTTATCTATTTGACAGAGATCACAAGTAGGCAGAGAGAGAGGAGGAAACAGGCTGTCCACAGAGCAGAGAGCCCGATGCGGGGCTCGATCCCAGGACCCTGGGATCATGACCTGAGCCGAAGGCAGAGGCTTTAACCCACTGAGCCACCCAGGCGCCCCTCACCAGAACTTTTGATAAATAGCTATAAAATATATATAATATGGCTGGGTGATGGACATCGGGGAGGGTATGTGCTATAGTGAGTGCTGTGAATTGTGTAAGACTGATGAATCACAGACCTGTACCCCTGGAACAAATAATACATTATATGTTAATTTAAAAATACATAAAATAAAATTAAATATATATAATGCATATATATATATTTAATATATATATACATATATATATGTGTATATATATATATATATATATATATATATATATATATATCAGCTTCCCCCCCCCCAGAGTATTGGGAAGAGCGTTTTAAAAGGAAGTCACATCATCTTTATTTACCATCTTCCTTTAGTTGAATCTCATATTTTTTTAAATTAATGACATTTTTCTTTCACCAGTTTGTCTAGATCTACTTTTTTATCCTGAAATTGTGGCTGAAGATTTCTTTCCAGTACAATGGATATAGCCAGAACTCCATAAGATTGGTCTGTACTTCAGCTAGTTGATATTTTCCAACATGTCTTCAAGAAGGAGAAATAAGTTTCTCTTATGCATGATCATATTGGATAGGTTGGTTGTTACGGTAGATGCTTCCCAGATATAATGATACCATTGAATGTTTTGTGCAGGATCTGCCATACTTGGTCAGAGAACTCAGTGGCAGTTCTGTTCAAAGACTCATTGATTCAAGACCTGTTTAGCCAACATCTTTCATGCTATTAAGGCTGAAAAATATCCAACAAAAGTCTCCACGCTTAACTTCACAAGGTACTGGGCTGTGTCCTGCTTAAACTTCTGGGCCTTACTTCCTGATGCGTGTAGCAGTAGAAAATACTTTTCAGACGTTTTATAGCCAAGTTCCTGGATCCTTCTCTTGTGATAATCACAGTGACTATTTGCAAGGATTAAAGCCCAAGTCCAAGAAGCACAATACAGTCTTCACTGGATCTTGGTATTCTAGTCATCATCACATATTCTAGTTGGAAAAGAAAACCTGTGGCTAGACTTTGAAACAGCAACAGTGTGAACTTGACAATTCTGTAAAGATATTCTGATTTATCCCACAGGGTTTAATGATCACATTTTAGAAGATTAATGCTTTTAAAAGGTTAATAGATAGAGAGAGACCTTAAGAAATTGGGTGAAGAGGACATGACTGCATCAAGTGAACTTGCAATTTGAAATCATTAATTCTAATTATGAGCATCACAAACTAAACTTACTGCTTGGTCTAGACTCTCTCTGCTCCAGAGCCTTTCACCTCGCTTTGGCCATGAGCCCCACCTTTACCATGGGCTCGGGCTGTGGCCTTGCCATTTGGTTTTTATTTATAGTTTCTATTTGTTCATTTACTACAAGCATATTTTCCTTTATGTCCTTGAACACAGTTACCATAGCTGCTTTAAAATCCTTATCTGCTAATTTCAATATTGGGTTCATCCTAGGGTTTGTATCCACAGATTATCTTTTGGGTATGGGTCTCATTTTCTTTTTTCTCCATAGTAATACTGGATGGCATCCATCGTAATGATTCATCATAGAAACTGTGGATTTCCAGCTAAGTTTTAGTTGCAACTGTGGCCTCTCTTAAAGGAAAAAAACAAAACAAAACAAAACATAAAGTTCAGAAACTCCTCCCATTCCACTATTTATTATAACTCCCTCATCCAGTGTGAAATATGGCAACTCTTTAGTTGGCAACTCCATTTCCTACCTAGCCTTCTGGAATGTCATCCTATGTACATGCTTCTTACATTCAGTCAAAAACTTAAGGATATGTTATGCATACTTCAGGAGCCCTTTTTTGTCATAGATCCTTCCTCTCTAGAACTGTTGCACACATTCCAGCTCTGTTATCGATAACTCTTCAAAAATTTTTTTCCCTCCTCAAACTTTGATCTCTGTCTCAGCTTAGCAAAAACAGTACATGCTGCTTGAGATCCCTTCTCCATGTCTTTGTCTAAATCGTCCTTGCAGACAGAGAGCTGGGGTGATCAGAGAGCTCTCCTCGTCTATCTCTTTTTCAGGATCACAGTTCTGAACTAGTTGTGGTCCAATGTCTGAAGATTTGTTTCACATGTTTGTTTACTTGCAGTTAGTCGTGGCTAGAAGAGGGACCTATGGTCTATTTTTTTTTAATTCCCCCAAATCTTCAAACCAAGAGCTAGAGTTAGTAGGATGATATTTGTATGGACAAAGAATATAGAATTAGATTTAGGCTGATAATGTTTTTCCTCCCAGGAAGCAGCTATAGAAAATGGTTATGAAAGCCCCTGTGCCTAAATCCCTCATGGATCAATCCCTGCTTCTAGTTTACCAGGCAAAGAGAACATCATGAACCCCAAAAGTGAGGGAGTTTCTGTTAAATGAAGTGCACATTCAGGGGCGCCTGGGTGGCTCAGTGGGTTAAGGCCTCTGCCTTCAGCTCCAGTCATGATCTCGGGGTCCTGGGATCGAACCCCACATCGGGCTCTCTGCTCAGCACAGAGCCTGCTTCCTCAACTCTCTCTCTCTCTCTGCCTCATTCTCTGCCTACTTGTGATCTCTGACTGCCAAATAAGTAAATAAATCTTTAAAAAAATGCACATTCAACTGGAGGAAAGGAAGTTACTGACTGTTGAAGTGCAAGCCCCTTCGTAAGAACCAAAAAAATAACCACAAAGTTAAACTGAAGAGACTTTAGGAGAAACCAGTGAGGATTTCCAAACTTTGAAGTGAAATAACCGGAACTAAAATGGGTCATGGATCAGACAGGGAGCTCTACTGGTCAAGATTCAATTAAAGAAGCAGAATCACTAGGAAATATAGATGATAGGTAAGTAGGTAGGTGAATAGACAGATGGGATAAGGTAGATAGCTAAAGATAGTTATACTGAGATATGTTGCGCGCGCTCGCGTGCACACACACACACACACACACACAGTGCTTTGTTACAGGAATTTGACCTCAACTATAGGAGCTGGTCCAGAAGTCTTTTAAGGCTGTGAATTTTTTTTTAAGATTTTATTTATTTATTTGAGAGACAGAGATCACAAGTAGGCAGAGAAGCAGGCAGAGAGAGAGGGGGAAGCAGGCTCCCTGCTGAGCAGAAAGCCCAATGCAGGGCTTGATCCCAGGACCCTGGGATCATGACCTGAGCCGAAGGCAGAGGCCTTAACCCACTGAGCCACCCAGGCGCCCCAAGGCTGTGGATTTTACCTGACAATAGAGTTTGGAGTTCACAGGGTAAGCATCTGGGAAGGGAAGATGGATCTGAAGTGCAGGGGAGAAAGGACAAACTGGACCCCATAAACATGATCTGAAACCCACAAGGATGAACTGAAAACGGTGTCAGTTCTCACTGCCTCTGGTCTTGATGGAATGAGCGTCCCACAGGAGAAACTGGCACTTGGCTTAGGAGTTGGAAAAGCTGGAGGAGGATCCAGGGGAAGATGGATTTGTTGCAGACCAACAAGGTGAGCTAGCAGGTGAGTGCAAATGTATGTGAACTATTTAAAAAAAAAAAAAAAAAAAAAGGCCATGCTCATTTTTGCCCTTCAAATCTCATACATGAATGTCTCTATTGGCTCACCCTAGCTGGAAACATACAGGAAAGAGAATTCTGGGAAATGTAGTTCAGCCCAGCCAGTTGATACATTAAAAAAACCACACAGGAGCACTTGGTTCCATTTCACCAGTGCAAATCAGCTGTTATTAAGTGGAGTGGCAATAGGAAACCACCAAGAGCAGAGCTAATCAAGTGGCAGGAACTTGTGTCCCATGAAGTTGGGAAGACCCTGTAAAATACTTGTACTTAACATGAATATCTGGCCAAATGGAAACAGAGTATTAGTGATCTGGATACAGAAGTTTAGCTTCCAGTACAAGAGCTTCAGTAGACAGAATGGAGGGACACTAGAGACAGGAAGTTCTTCTGCTTGGATTTTTCAGTGTTTCAATATTCTTCTCATGGGCCCTAGAATTCTGATTTACCAAAATTTATATCAACCAGACTACAACTGAAAAGAGAAGGATAACAACAACCTGGGGACAATGAGGGAACCAAGTAGAATACACCTTCCCTGTTTATGGAGGAAAACCAGACCTGAGAGGACCTTTTCTCTTTAAGGACAAGAAATAGAAAGAAAGCAAACACAGGGGATAGGAAAGGATTCTAAAATGAAAAATGGAGAAAATAGCTTTAAGATGGGTAAGAAGAACATATTTTAAAATAGATTTTCTGCCAGAACAGGACATCTGCTTAGTGTTCTCAAAAAAAAAATCTTAACTCTATGAAATAAGATACAGAAGATGATATAGAATAACAGACTGAGTTGGAAAGAAAGCTGATTTTGAGGCAGGCAGAAATGTATAAAGGAAGTGGATGGTTTAAGGACAAAAATAATTAAACCAGGAAATGATGTATATTAAATCTGTATTAGGGGTGCTTGGGTGGCTCAGTGGGTTAAAGCCTCTGTCTTCAGCTCAGGTCATGATCCCAGGGTCTTGGGATCGAGCCCCGCATTGGGCTCTCTGCTTAGCAGGGAGCCTGCTTCCCCCTCTTTCTCTCTGCCTACTTCTCTGCCTACTTGTGATCTCTGTCAAATAAATAAAATCTTTTAAAAAATCTGTATTAAAAGCATTAAAGTTCATATTTATTTTTACAATTTTGATACTTTATATTGTGGGATATTTAAAATAGATGCAGGGGCGCCTGGGTGGCTCAGTGGGTTAAGCCGCTGCCTTCGGCTCGGGTCATGATCTCAGGGTCCTGGGATCAAGTCCCGCATCGGGCTCTCTGCTCAGCAGGGAGCCTGCTTCCTCCTCTCTCTCTGCCTGCCTCTCTGTCTACTTGTGATCTCTCTCTGCCAAATAAATAAATAAAAAATCTTAAAAAAAATAAAATAGATGCAAAAGTGGAGGCTAATTGAATTTAAATAAAAAATAAAATAAAATAAAACAAAAGCTTAAGCACCCCCCCCCCACACACACACCCCAACCAGAAAAACAAAAAGCATGATGTGTCAGGGTATCAATTTTCTTAAGGATTTTTTTCTGGCAATTATCTCATTATTGTGAGGAAACAAAATAATTCCCAGGATCATTGGAGCTCTAATATTCTTTCATTTTGTAAAAGAGCTTAATAGTAACTAGAAATCTCATGATGCTTTACAATTTTAAACAATAGTTTACCTTGAAAAAAGTGGAAGGATTGAGGTAATAATCACCATTTAATCATCATTCCACTTAGTTGCCAATATTTTATGAATCGTTTTAAACTGAGCCTGGGTGGCTCAGCTGATTAAGCAACTGACTCTTGATTTCAGCTCAGGTCGTGATCTCAGGGTCATGAGACTCTCAGGGTCATGAGACTGAGACCTTCATCAGGCTCTGCTCAGTGCGAAGCCTGCTTGGGATTCTCTCTCTGCCCCTCCCCTGCTCCCTCCTTTGTGTGTGCGTGCGTGTGTGTGTGTGTGCGCACCTGTGCACGCATGCTCTCTTAAAAAAAAAAAAAAAAGCAAAACAAAACCTCTTTCCCTCTTTTTTTTTTACTAAAATATTTTAAATCAAATTCCAAAGATAATATAATCTCACCTATAAATACTTCAGTAAGTAACTCTCACATGAAGTCATTCTTTATTCTTTTTTTAAAAAAAATGTAACCACAATTCCATCATCACACTGAATAGGACTTATAATACTTAGTACATCTAATACCTGTATGATGTTCAGAATTTCCTCGACTGTCTCAACAATTATTTCTTCAAGTACTTGGTTTATTTAATCAGAATCCAAACACGATCCACACATTACCTTTAAGTCATATGTCTATAAAGAACTGAACTGACACCAAAGGAAACTAAAATAGTAATGGGGAGGAAATACCTGAGAAGCTTGCTGAAATTACAAAGGAAAGGATAAAGAGATGAAAATGACAAGCAAGAAGCTAGTGATAATGTAAGAGAGAATAGAGAACCTACATATGGATGCTTGGTGTTACAAAGATAAATCATGAACACTTGAACAAGCAATAATCAAGGCTATAACAATGAATACTGATTTTAATAAGCTAAAGAAAGAACTGTGTCTTTCTTTAGATGGAAACAGTTAACTGAAATTTAATGAAAATACACTAATATGTGAGCTAGCTATTCTCAACTTGAAGTTCTCCATGGATGAGTTTCAAGGTATTAATGAAATTTTAAAATCAGACCAAAAAAAAAAAAAGCTTGTGGCCATATTTAATCCTCCACATCTTGACATTAATATTTACTTTTTAAACAAATGTCACATGGTTTTGTTACAATAGCACCCCACTTCAGGTACCAATTTCTCTTTTAGTTAACTACTGCTTATATAATGAAATGTCCAAAATTAAGCAGATTAAAACACAGCAATTAATTCTCATGATTTTGTAGGTTGACTGGGAGGTTCCTCTGATGACTTTAAATCAGTAAAAGGGTCATCTGGATTAAAGGTCATAAATCAGCCCACTTTTATGTCAGACAGTTGGTTCAGACTTTGGCTGGGGCATCTTGATTTTCCTCTGTGGGATCTCTTATACTGTAAATCAGGGGGCACAAACTATGGCCCACAGGCTAAAACAAGTCCTTGGCCTATTTCTATAGATACCTGATTTATTGGAATATGGCCACATTCATTTATTTACATGTTATCTATGGCTGCTTTCACACTACAATTGCAGAAATGAACAGTTACAACAGAGACTATATAGGGGTGCCTGGCTGGCTCAGTCAGTGGAGCCTGCAAACCTTGATCTTGGGGCTGTGAGTTCAAGCCCCACATTGGGTGTAAAGGTTACCCGAGAATAAAATCTTTAAAACAAACAAATCAGAAACTCTACAGCCCAAAAGCCAAAAATATTTACATTAATATATAAATTTTAGATGTATTTTTATTAAATAAAAATGGTTTATTTAAACATTATAAATATTATAAATAATAAGCATAATTTATGATATTATAATTCATAATTATAATAAATATAATAAATGAGCTATTAATGAATGATCATAATAAATACATAAATAATGACTATAATAAATAATTATAATTTATAATATTATAATTTATAATAATCATAAAATTACCATTTATAGTAATTATAAAATTATAATTTATAATCATAAAACAATAACAGTTTATTTAATAAATTTTTATTAATAAAATTTAAATTTATTGATATTAATAAAATTATTGCATTAATGTGGGGATCTTCACAGAAAAAGTTATTGGACTCCTGTTTTAGTTCACTGATCTTTAGACCATAGGCTGGCATATGGGAGGAGTCTTATTGGTATCCAAATCAGATGAGATAATGAAATATTGGATCT
Source organism: Mellivora capensis (assembly GCA_004024625.1). NCBI lineage: Eukaryota > Metazoa > Chordata > Mammalia > Carnivora > Mustelidae > Mellivora > Mellivora capensis. The sequence goes on along the minus strand of PISX010003779.1, from coordinate 12,850 downwards.
TATGCTATGGTTGTATCAGATTTCTAGAGGTCTTGGGAGGGAATTAAGTGTCTAATGCATGATGGAGAAATGTCAGTTATTATGACCAGAGGATGGATGGGCGTAAATACAGCCACAGATTCTTGGAAGAATCTCCCATCGAGAATTGTAGTCTATTTCCCACCCACTCGGTCTAGGTGTGTCTTGTAATGACTAATAGAATGTGATGGAAGTGAACACTGTCACAAAAAGAGTCCAGTCTAACCTAATGGAGGATGACAGGCTGCATGGAAGGAAACTGAGACGCCACAGCTGACAGCTAGGAACAACCTCCAGACATGTGAGTGAGTTCAGTGTGTAACTCTCAGCACAGCTGATCATCCAACTGAATGCGGTTGTGCAAGGTACGCATGAAACAAGCAGGGAGACTGCTCACCCACAGAATCATGGCAAATAATAAATCACTGCATCTTTAAGTCACTATATTTTAGGGTGTTCTGCTAAATATAAAACATAAACAAAAAAACTCTAGAAGCATTTAGATAGAACTAAGTTGTCTCTGAAGAAATAAAAATAATGCTATACCCAGATATATAATATTATTTATCAGATGATAATAGGGTAATATCTACAGAATTTTGAGGAAAATAGTTATTGGTAAAATGTAAAACGTAGGGTTGCTTGGGTGGCTCAGTAGGCTAAGCCTCTGCCTTCAGCTCAGATTGTGATCCCAGGGTCCTGGGATTGAGCCCCAGGTCAGCCTCCCTACTCAGTGGCAAACCTGTTTCTCCCTCTGCCTCTGCCCCTCGCCATGCTTGTGCTCTCTCTCTCTCTCTCTCTGACAAATAAATAAGTAAAATCTTTAAAAATGTTTAAGAATGTATCCTAGAGGGGCACCTGGGTGGCTCAGTGGATTAAGCCTCTGCCTTCAGCTCAGGTCATGATCTCAGGGTCCTGGGATCGAGCCCCACAACCGGCTCTCTGCTCAGCAGGGACCCTGCTTCCCCCGGCTCCCCCCCTCCGCCTGCCTCTCTGCTCATTTGTGATCTCTGTCTGTCAAATAAATAAATAAAATCTTAAAAAAAATGTATCCTAGAATCAATGAGGTACAGTAAGACTGGGAAAAGTAGGATCCAAATAGCTCTTAGAATATCAGAAGTAAACATTAAAGACCTATTCTTTGGGCTTTTATTATTTGATGAAAATATATTCTCATCATTTGAGAGGAACATACCTGCCCCTCTTAACTTAGGGACATATAAAGTAAAAAATAAACAAGTATTCTTTAAGGATAATGAATAGCTCCAAAGTAGTACGGTGCATGCCAGCAAGCTTGAAAGGTAAAGAAAGAGTTCCATCGTGACTATTTTTTCTTACATGCTTATATATTACATAACATTCTAAAAGCTAATGATATTTTTAAAAGACAGTAATAAAGGGTGGCTGGGTGACTCAGTGGATTAAAGCTTCTGCCTTTGGCTCAGGTCATGATCCCAGAGTCCTGGGATTGAGTCCCACATCGGGCTCTCTGCTCGGCAAGGAACCTGTTCCCCCCCGCCCCACCCCCGGCCTGCCTCTCTGCCTACTTGTGATCTCTGTCAAATAAATAAATAAAATCTTAAAAAAAAAAGACAGTAATAAAAACTTATGTTCTATTACTAATAGTTCTAATGGTTTTAATATTTTTCTTTTCTTTTGTGAACATTTAAGAATCTTTGTCTCAATTTACTTTTTTAAAATGATTCTAACATATGAGGTAGATGATAACATAAGTGATAAAGAAATGGTTAATATGAAAATTAATAAGATTTAAAACTTGTTTCAGCCAACATTAAAGGTTTATTTGCAAACCCACTGAGTTTTTTCTTAAAGGAACATTGTATTAGAGACATATAAAAGTTTAATTAACCTGATGGTTTTGTGATAAACAATTAATTTGATTAGCTTCCTACTTTGATGGAATTTTGTTAAGGTAATTCTAGACAATTTATTTTTAGACAGCCTCAAACACAGAGCTATATTTTTGTTTTGAACTATTTTTATATCATATTGCTATATAGCTCAGTGAGAGCATTCCTTATTTAACTGGAAATACAGGCTATAAATCACTATTCTTAGCCTCCAAAAACATAAAAGCCAGCAAACATTATATAAAACTAAAAAGGTATTGTATCTGTCAGAACAGATTCTGCAGTGACAACAACAACAAAAAATCTCAGTGGCTTAAAAGATGTCCATGGTGATTCAGCAGAGGGTTCTGCTCCCTATGACCTCCCCCAGAACTCCAGGGGTCAGAGGAGGCAATGTCTCTAACAGAGCCCAGCTCTGGGCCAGAGGACAAACACTAGGCCCCAAAGTTCCACATTTCATTTTTGCTCACAATTCACAGAGCAGAACTAGACACATGGCCTCACTTAACCATGAAGGGGCCAGGATGGACATTCCTACATTGTTCCCAGAAGTGTGGAAATATTTGGTGAACAGCGTTACTGACCACAACAGGCACTCCTGTCTGTAGGATTTGGGACAGAACTTCAATTCAACAGAGCTGTTGTCATTTCCTTCAGGATCAGTTCTACACCAGTAAGGACCTGGGAATTGGTCTATGGTAGTAGCGACAAGACTGGCAGAACCCCAAGGGAATGTCTGGGAGATTATAGTGAAAAAGCAACTTAGACATATACATAAAACACACAGTCACAAATCTTAACATCAATTTTGGCTCATACTTTTCTCCTGGAATGAGAAACTGGGATACTATTTCAGTCCATAGGGGATGAGCTTTTAAGACTCTGGCCTGACTGGGTGTGGTACATAAACAATGAATCTTGGAACATGGGGGGAAAAAAAAAAGACTCTGGCCTGGTTGTTAATGCACCAGATTGCTTAATCTGAGACCTCGTTTCTCTAGGGTAAGCAAACTTTGAAAACGTACATAATGATTGCACAAGACAAAGCAATTAGAGAGTTTCCTGGTGGCTCACTGTTCTATTCCATTGCCCTCACCCTTCTACTTCCTTAGGATTTTTTTTATCCTCTGCTTCTGCCCTCCTGACCTACCCATCATGCCTTCACAGGCCCCGGAGAATTTCTCCCTCCCCCAGATATGGCAGCCCAAACTCGCATCCATGAAGCTGGAGGAAAGTGGGTTATAGTGGATGGGAGCGGCCTGTAGAGATAAGCACTGTGGTCGCTTACGAGCAGCTGCGGGGGGAGGCAGTCAGGGCCAGTGAAAGACTCAGGGTCCACTATTTGCCCACATAGCACTTGTGTGCAAATTAGACAAAGATGCTCCCTTCCTCCCCCAGAATAGATGCAGTCCCATTTTCTACGTATAGAAAATTCTTGTGACTCTGCAGTGGGAAAGAAGGGTTACTACCACGTGTAACAGTCCAGTGTCTCTGCTCAAATAAGGTGAAATCCAGTGAAGCATAGAGGTGCCCGAGTTCACTCTCAGAGGGTGGATTAATCACTTCGAGTCTCCGTTTCCTTATGTGTAAAATGGGAATGATAAGCTGTTGCAGTGATAAAATATGTGTAAGACTTCTTCACAGCTCCTTCAGGCCCCATAGTGGGGATTCCATAAAATAGTTTTCCTTTACTTCCTTTCTGCTGCAGCAGCTGGAGCCCATTGTCTTCAGGAGAGCTGCAGGGAGGAGACAGCCCCCCCCCCAAATGACTTCCTAGTCACTTCCTCCAGGCACTCTCCACCCTCCAAAGAGGTCATCTTTCAGGGTCATTCCTGTGGAAACCAGGACAGTCTTGTCATCCCCCCGAATTCCCTTCTGCAGTCAACCCTTCTCACTCCGAGCCCTGAGCCACCATAGATCGGTTTTCGGGCCCTATAATTTTACCTTTTCCAGAATTTCATATACATGGAATCACATAATATTTAGCCTTCGGAGTGTGGCTTCTTTTACTTTCACTTTTCTTTCCTTTTTCATTATAGGTTTGAGATTTATCAATTTTGTTACATGTATCAGTAGGTCATTCCTTTTTACTGCTGAGGAGTATTCTGCGGTATGGACTTACCATAGCTTGTTTACTCATTCATTCACCAGTTGAAGACCACATGGGTTGTTTCTAGGATTTTTTGGGTGTGTATGTGTGTGCCATTAGGAATAAAGCTCCCATGTAAATACCAGTTTATGTGTGTGTGTGGTTGGTCATTAGTGTTCATTTCTCTGAGGCACATCTCTAGGCATGGGATTAGATGCCGGGTCATATTAAAGGTTTATGTCTGAGTTTATAAGAAACTGCCACACTCTTTGCCGTAGTAGCATACCACCTTGGATTCCCACCAGCAGCAGATGAGAATTTCATTTGCTCTGCAACCTCGCCAGCAACTCTTCAAATTCAATTCCTAATCTCCGCAACGGAAAGAATAAATAAAGGAATGTAGTGACATAAAAGTGAAGAATAGTGATAAATGCTTGGAAAATTATAAAAGCACTATATAACTATATATAGATGTATGGCAACATCCTTAAGGTAAAACATTGGGTGAAACAGGCTTAAGGGATACTTAAGTTCACAGAAAATATAATTTGGCCAAAAAAGCCTGTAACTTTTCGAGGGGTTTGGTTTCCTATAATCATAACTATACATGTATATTATGAATCAAGATAGAGATTAAAATTTCATCACTCAGACTCAATTATTGATGGCAGTTGGGAGTAATCTTTTAAGTCTTTTATTCTTTTTTTTTTTTTTAAGATTTTATTTGACAGAGAGGGAGAGCACAAGCAGGAGGAGGAGCTGAGGGAGAGGGAGAAGCAGGGTCCCTGCTCAGCAGAGAGCCAGGTGGGGCTCCACCCCAGGACCCTGGAATCATGACCTGAGTCGAAAGTAGACACTTAACCAACTAAGCCAAGCAGGTGCCCCTTAAATCTTTCATTCTTATAAATATTTTTACTTATTAGTAGCTAATTTATAAAGAATTTTATATCTTTATCTTTTCACTTCACATTAAATCATAAGCATTTCACAATGTTATTCCATGATCTTAAAATGATGACTATAATATTCTGTAAAGTAGATGAAACTGTTTATTTAACTATTCCTTTCTGGATATTATTTTATCATTCCCCTCAATTTTTTACTCTTATAAATAATATTGTAAAAATCATATCCATGGGTTGCCTGGGTGGCTCAGTCATTAAACATCTGCCTTTAGCTTAGGTCATGATCCCAGGGTCCTGGGATGGAGCTCCGCATTGGGCTCCCTGCTAAGTGGGGAGCCTGCTTCTCCCTCTCCCAGTCCCTCCACTTGTGTTCCCTCTCTTGCTGTCTCTCTCTCTCTCTCTCTCTCTGTCAAATAAATAAAATCTTCTAAAAAATTATCATATCCATGCCTATAGACTTTTTTGTTGGTTTTGGTTTCTTAATAATTATTTCCTTAGGATATATTCTTTTTTTTTTTTAAGATTTTATTTATTTATTTGTCAGAGAGAGAGGGAGAGCGAGTGAGCGAGCACAGGCAGACAGAGTGGCAGGCAGAGGCAGAGGGAGAAGCAGTCTCCCTGCTGAGCAAGGAGCCTGATGTGGGACTCGATCCCAGGACGCTGGGATCATGACCTGAGCCGAAGGCAACGGCTTAACCAATTGAGCCACCCAGGTGTCCCCTTAGGATAAATTCTTAAGCAAGGGATTAAAAGGTTAAAAGGATTTGAATATTTTATTGGCTCTTAATGCATATTTAAAGATTGCTTTCCAAAACACTGTTTCAGCTTATGTTTACTCCCAACAAAGCATGTTTCATCATTCCTTGCCAATTGCTTGATATTACCATTTTAAAATTCTGATAAGTCATTAAAATGGTACTTTTAAATTTTATTTTATTTTTCTGAGAGAGAGAGAAAGGAAGAGAGAGAGAGAGCACATGTTGGGCAGGTGAGCAGAGAGAGAATCTTAAGGAGGGGCTCCATCTCACGACCCTGAAGTCACAAGCTGAGCCGAAGTTGGATGCTGAACCGACTGAGCCACCCAGGTGCCCCAGTACTTTTAAATTGTAATCTGTGTTTCGCTGATTATTAGTGAGGTTAGATATTGTGGTAGGCAGCCTATAAGATGGTCTCCAATGAACTCTGCCTTGTAAAATCCCCCCTTGTTAAGTGCTGACGGAGCTAACCTAATTGGAGAAGCTAAGTCCTTTGAACTTTCAGCCACACCAGCACATGACGTTCTGCGTAACACGGGGAGGTAATTTCGTGATATCGTCCATGCCTAATACCCAGGTTCTGGACGTTGAAGTTCTTTCTGTGACAACACTGGCAAAAATCCCCCTATCAACACTCCATCGGGTCCTACCTCCATCAGGTCCATGGAGCAAGTCTGGCTCTGGGGTACCCCACTCTCCCTGTCCCACCTTGTCTGTTTCCCCCAACTGATAGAGGGCACCTTAAAGTGATCATAAATCAAATCTTTTTCTGGACTCTCTGGGGATATCTGTACCTATATCAAAGTGCTTTTTAACCAAAAAATATTCAGCAAGCTCGTAGTTTTGTTGTTATACATACTTATTTTGATTCATCCCAGTTCTTGCTACTGATGTGAATAAATCTCTTCTTTGTACCTCAGTCCTTCTAGAAGATCTAGAAAATCCTACTAGATTTTAATAAATATTATATGTACTTCTTAAAGAACCTTAAATCAACTAGATAACAAAGTGAAACTGGGCTATGAACATTACTCATTTTGAACTTAAAGTTTTGAATTTCTTGTACCGAAGGGTTTATTGCAATTGTTTCCTGTATAATCCCATCCAATGGCCCAGATTCTAATGACGTCATCACATCCCAGATTCAGCAGAATTCAGTGTTACTGAGTTTATTTTTGCAGCTACAAACCCTGCTAGTTTGAGTGAATGAGTCTTTCCTCAAATCATATCCCTAAGTTCAGAAGCTCATCTCATTCACTGATCTTTTTATTTTTTGTAACATTATTTAAATTTAACAAATTGCCGCGTGTGATTTATTTTGAATTTAATTAGAGCCAAAATGCCACATATAATTATGGATGTAAGTAGCAGTCAATTCTTTACCCTGATGGCTTGAGAAAGGCTATAAAGTGTAGCATAGTCTTTCTACATAATCTCCTATGAGCCTCCTCTCCCTGCCATTGAATCAGCGCTGACAAAGTATCAGAATAGCAACTAATAAGAGTCATGCTTTTGTGCGGAGCCGCCCCGCCCGCGCTCCTCATTCATGTCGATGCTAATGGGCTGCCATTTAACACAGCTCAGGAAAATTCATAAAATCAGGCTGCTTGGGAAGAACCTTCGATCAAAGATAGACAAATCACAGCACTCCAGGGGTTGCTTTAAAATAAGTAGCAATATGACATATTTTCCTTTGTTATGAATTAAAGTTCTAAAGTACATTTTTATTCTCTGGGGGAAGAGACTCAGCAATCGGACCCAAAACAGGCCAGTGTGAAGAAATTACGACTTCATTGAGTGATAACTCTAGCTTTAATTCTATGCCCTACAACTAGTGGGTTCTCAAATGGAACTTTGGGTCCCCCCTATTTTCTGGGATTTAGGCTGTATGAGTAATTTTCTGGGGTCTTTCACTGAATTAGAGGTCTAATTACATATACAGAGATTAGCTGACCAGCTGTGAGGTCTTGGGTAGGTTATTTAACTTCTCAGAGTCACCATTTTTCTATATGTATTTTAGAGATAATAATAGCCCATAGGAGCAATTGCTGTGTGGAGTAACCGAATGTCTGTGAGGCACTCAGCACAGCGTCTGTGTGTGGCAATGGCCATTGTTGGTAGTTGGTATTTGTGGGTATGAACTTACATTTAGCTCTCCTCTACTGCTCTTTCCCACTTCAGGTCCTGCAGCCACACAAATAATATATAGTTAGGGACTATTTAAGCAGCCAAAGTTTTGATATTGGCAGCAACTTTACCTCAGTGCTGAGAACTCTAGGGGATTCTGGAGCTGTCTTCTTCAAGCTACTCTAACAAACAGACCATAGACTGAGTGGCTTAAACGACAAACATTTCTCACTGTTCTGGGGGCTGGGGAGTCCAAGATCAAGGTGCCCACAGATCCGGTGCCTAGTGAGACTTGCTTCCTGGGTCACAGATGGCCATTTTCTCCGTGTATCCTAACATGGCAGAGAACAGAGAGAGAGAGAGGAAGCAAACTCTTTGGGGACTCTTCCTATAGGGGCACAAGTCCCACTCATGGGAACTCCACCCTCATGACCTAATTACCTCTCAAAGCCCCCCTGCCCCGCCCCCTCCCCCACCAAATACCATCATGTTACGGATTAGGCTTCAACATATAAACCTGGGGAGGTCACAAGCCTCCATAGAAGCAGCCCTATTTGGGGCCAACTCCCTTCTCCACCCTTGCCTGGATGTTTTTCATAGAACAAGCAAACGTTCCTAAAAGCCTAAATAAACCTTTCACACATACAGGTATATTTAAAATTTATTTAGGCAAATTTGCCAACTTTTGGAAACTAGGGAAGATGTCATAAAACAAATCATAATTTTATACTTTCGTAATTGTCTATACTCAGATTTTTCATGTATTTAATACACTTTTAAAAAGAAAACTTTGGATGTTCTTGGTTCTAAAGTGACAGGATGAGTTTTTAGAAGGCTATTCTAGAAGGAATAAAAACAGAAAGTGACAAAAAGGAAAACAAAAGGAGAGGTGAAGAAGAGAAGGATCTGGAATTTGGTGTTTATGTCCAACAGAAACTCATACCCATTGATTTTATATTTTTATTTATTTATCTTTAAATATTTTATTTACTTATTTGAGAGAGAGACTAAGGGAGAGAAAAAGAGCATGAGGGCACCTCAGTGGCTCAGTCAGTTAAGCATCTGCCTTCATCTCAGGTCATGGTCCCAGAGTCCTAGGCTCGAGCTCTGCATCAGACTCCCTGCTCAGTGGGGAATCTATTTCTCCCTCTCCCTCTGCCCCCCACTCGTGCTTTCTCTCTCAATTAAATAAATAAGATCTTTAAAAAAAAGAGAGAGAGAGAGAGAGAGAGCATGAGTTGGGGGAAGGGGCAGAGATAAAGGGAGAAGCAGGTTCCCCACTGATCAGGGAACCCCATGTAGGGCTTGATCCCAGGACCCTGGAATCATGTTCTGAGCCAAAGGCAGACGCTTAACCCACTGAGACACCCAGGCACCTCCCATTGATTTTATTTTGTAAACAGTTTATTGAGATGTAATTTCTATACCATAAAAATTTCCATTGTGAATGCACAATTCAATGGTATATTTGCAGAGTTGTGTAGCTATTAATTGATTTTATTTTTATTTTATTATTATTATTTTTTTATTTTAAAGATTTTATTTATTTGACAGACAGAGATCACAAGTAGGCAGAGAGGCAGGCAGAGAGAGAAGGAGGGGAAGCAGGCTCCCTGCTGAGCAAGGATCCTGATGTGAGGCTCATCCCAGGACCCTGGGATCATGACCGGAGCCGAAGGCAGACGCTTAAGTGACTGAGCCACCCAGGTGCCCCAGTATTAAAAATTCTTTAAGCCGATAATGATTTTCCACATTCGAAGCCTCATCAAAGGTATGGCTCAATAGTTTCACCCTTCCCCACCCCCCCGTTATTGTTATGGTTTGTCTTAGGTTGTAAAAGAGAAGATATTCTGAAGGAGGACCAACTGTTCAGTTGCCCAGGACTGCGGGTTCCCTGGCATGCAAGACTTAGGGTGCTAAAACCAGAGCAGGAGGAAAATTTAAAACAGTAAGGGGCTACACAAGACAGTACTAGAATTTTTAAAATCTGGGTCTCTAATGTCATTTTTTGTCTCTAATTATTTATGTTATTTAGAATAAGGCAATTTAATGTTTCCTCTAAAAAGTGAGACTATTAGCGTCTATCTCACATCTTTTTTTAAAATTTGGGTATAGCCAACACACAATGTTACATTAGTTTCAGGTACTTCTATCTTTTTTAAAAAGATGAGATATAAGACATATCTTATATTTTTTAAGGGAAATAGAAATTTCAACTAAAAATCTCATACAAAGGATTTCCCTAGCTCTGACCTCTCTTAATTGATACACATTTTATAGTAAAAAGTGAAACACTGAAATTGGGGATTCCTAGTGATTTATTGAGAATTAATAAAAATAACCCTAGGCAGATTTTAAAAAATTTTTGTGGGGTACATGATGGAGATGTAATTGCATTTTCTTCTCTATGAGAGATGATTTTTGCCAGGGCCATTTATTAAACTACTCTTTTCTCAGTGAATTGAAATGACCCACTTATCACATGAACTTGGATCTAAGGCTGAACTTTCTAAAGGGTTCAACTATCCTAGTTATGTGTCATTATCATAGTTTTGATCACAGTAGCTTTATAGAAGGTTTTATACCCGCTACACATTTTACTTTCTTCAAAAATCTTCCATTTTAATTATGATGCATTTATTATTCCACATGTATTTTTGTTTGTATGTATATATATACACACATATATATGTGTGTGTATGTATATATATATATGTGTATATATATATATATATATATTTTTTTTTTAGCTCTAAGAAAATCCTACTGTTATCTTCCCATCCAGGACACAGTGTGCTTTTACATTTATTACCATCTTGTTCATGTCCTTTAATACAATGTTACAATTTTTCTCTATACGTTCTTTCTATGTTTTAACTCACTGTCCAGTTCACTGACTTTATCTGAGTGTAACTCTCCTGGGGCATATGCTAAATCTGTGCTGTCCAATATAATGGCCACCAGCCAGCCACATGTGGCTATCTAAATTTAAATTAGTTAAGATTAAATAAAATTTAAAATTCAGTTCCAGTTTTAGTTATTACTATGTTTTCTTTTCTTTTCTTTTTTCTTTTTTTTTAGGATTTATTTATTTGACAGACAGAGAGGGAGCACAAGCAGCGGGGGAGCAGCAGGGAGAGGGAGAAACAGGCTCCCCAATGAGTAGGGAGCCTGCTATGGGGCTTTATCCCAGGACCCTGAGATCATGACCTGAGCCGAAGGCAGAGGCTTAATCCACTGAGCCATTCAGGTGCCCCTATTACTATGTTTTCTTTAAAAATGTATATATAGGGGCACCTGGGTGGCTCAGTGGGTTAAAGCCTCTGCCTTCGGCTCAGGTCATGATCCCAGGGTCCTGGGATCGAGCCCCGCATCTGGCTCTCTGCTCAGCAGGGAGCCTGCTTCCCTTCCTCTCTCTCTGCCTGCCTCTCTGCCTACTTGTGATCTCTGTCTATCAAATAAATAAATAAAATCTTTAGAAAAAAAAATGTATATCTAGCCACTTTCCCAATTTAATTATTCTTATTAATTCTTATTATTTATGATAGAATATCATTGACTTTCTAGGTATATTATCAAATTATCTGCAGGTATTTAAGAAGGGATTTGGACAACTTTGGGAGAGAACTGTTATATAAGTTATAAAACATCAAAAGCCATAAGTGATGGGCCTGGATACATGGGATTTTAAAATTTCTACATATTAATAGCAACTGGCATACATTGAGCACTGTTTGTAAGAAGTTTACATGGAGATGGGGGGGTCTGGTTGGCTTAGTCGATTAAGCGTCCAACTCTTGGTTTCCGCTCAGCTCATGATCTCAGGGTGATGAGATCGAGCCCCACATTGGGTTCTACACTCACTGTGGAGTACTGCTTGAAGTTCTTTGCCTCTCCTCTATCTCTGCCCCTCCCCCACTCTCTCTCAAATATATAAATAAAATCTTTACAAGAAGCTTATACACAGAAAATGCTCCGAATATGTTAGCTAAAACTTGGTTCTATTACTTTTAGCAACTATTAGGGTCAGCTACCAGTCTTTGTCATAGGTACTTGGCAGTTTTCAGTCGAGAAAGCAGGAGTCTTAGGATGGAAGCCAAGCAAAGATGGAATGTGAGAAGAGGTAACACCGGCCAGGGGAAGGAAATGAAGCCTTCCATCCCCTGAATAGTGAACATATAAAGACCATGGTTTGGGTGATTATGCATTTTGGTGGCTAAAGAGAAAAACAAACAGTATAGAAAGCAATGGGATCAGAAATTAACCAAACAAAAAATAAAAAATAAAAATAAAAATAAAAGAAATTAACCAAACATATCAGCTAACTCCATTTTAAGGAGCACAGTTTAAAAGAGACAAAAGGCCAAAATCTCCCCTTGCTAACCTGATACAAAGACACCAGGTTACTTTAACTTTATGGGGCAACTATGCGTGGCTGTGTGTCAGTGAGGGGGTAGAAAGAACATTGTCATTTCTTTTCCAGTCAAATGATCAAACAGCCATTATCTTGAATTTAGTGCAGACTTTGGCCAAGCTGTATCATCTCTTAATTGTTATAATACAACTTGAGACTACCATCCATCCTGACGAATGCTTCTTGGCTTTCCTGGGGACCTAGGACATTCCATTACTCATGACGGACACCCAAATGCAGTGTTTTAAACCAGTTTTCAGAAGGCTCCTGGGTGGCTCTGCTGGTTAAACATCTACCTTCGGCTCAGGTCATGATCCCAGGGTCCTGGAATCGAGCTCCACATCAGGCTCCCTGGTCAGTAAGGAGTCTGCTGCTCCCTCTCCCTCTGCCCCTCCCCCTGCTCGTTCTCTCTCTCTCTCAAAAATTAATAAAAATAAAATCTTATATTTGCAAACGACATATCAGATAAAGGGCTAGTGTCCAAAATCTATAAAGAACTTATCAAACTCAACACCCAAAGAACAAATAATCAAATCAAGAAATGGGCAGAGGACATGAACAGACATTTCTGCAAAGAAGACATCCAGATGGCCAACAGACACATGAAAAAGTGCTCCACATCACTCGGCATCAGGGAAATACAAATTAAAACCACAATGAGATATCACCTC
>PISX010003778.1:81264-132001 GCA_004024625.1 Mellivora capensis | reverse complement strand
CTCTGTTGCAGAGGGCCCATCCTCTGAATTTTTCTTCTGTTGGGCATTCCTCCTCCTAGTCATTTTGGTGAGAGTTGGCTGAATGGTTGTAGCTGGATGTATCGACCTTGGTGCAGTGAAGGTGCACCCTGGAATGCTTCTGAACAATCAAGAGTCCCCACCCAAATGAAAGAAAAAAAGAAAGAGAGAAAGCAGAAAATTTGAGAAAGAGAGAGAGAGAGACGAAAAAGAAAGAAGGATAAAAGAGAAGGCTCAGTCCAAATGGGCCCCAAGGTAAGGTTTGTGAAGTATACAAACAAATACAGACAAACAAAAAAGACTGATAAAAGTATATGACAAGAGAAGAAAAAAAATATGTACATATATATGTAGAAGCAAAACAAAGAAACAAACAGACAAACAAACCAAAAAAAAAAGAACCTCGTCAAAAAGAACCCTAAGTATAAGATTTATAGACTACCAGGACAAACACAGGTATACAAAAATACTGGTAGGAGCAAAAGATGGGAGAGTGGTTGTAAATTCTCAGTGTGGGCGAGGAAGGTTATTTTGCTTCTTCCTGGATGTATCTTGTTATCTTTTTTAAGGGATACAACTTTCCTAGATATCAGGGGATTAAAAATTGGTTTACCTATAGGGGTAGCATTGATTGGGGAAAGGGGATTATCTTGAATTTTAACTATATATGAATATTAGCAAATAAAAGTAAAGAAAAGAATGATCTAAACTAAAGTGAAATTTAAAAAAATATATAAAAAATAGAAAAGCAAAAGAAAAACATGGGTATATGCATCAAAAAGTTCAGGTTATAAGTTTATTATGGAATTTGATGTAGTGGACTTCTCACTGTGATGGTAAATAGGCTAAAAAATCTATATAACAAAATAAAAAAGATTAAAAATTTTTTTAAATGATCCAGAATAGTGGGAACGAATTAAGAATTAAACGTATCTATGAAGTAGTAGTGATTGTTGTCTTCTAGGCGGGTTGGCTTTCTGGGGGAGGGGCCTGCCGCTTTGGTTTTCAGGTGGTGTTTCCTGAGTTAAGTCCTCCCGCACCCTCCAGGGGGTGGGCTCTGAGGAAACCGGGCCTTTAGGCTTTTGTTCTCTGGAGGTTTTTATGTCTGTTCCTTTGTGTTCTCTCCCCCCTTGGCAGCTCTGGATGGTTCTTGGAGGTTTAGAGGAAAGTAAACTGCACCCAGACCTCCCTCCCAGAGAGAAGCCCCAGTCCGTTCCCCTCTGGGTGCTGCAGAGCAGGTTCCCAGCCGAGATCTCTGGGGACACCTGTGTGTCCTGCTTGTACTCAAAACCACAAGCGGCAGCTGTCTGGGCAGCTCCAGATCGCTAGAGAGGTTCCAAGCAGGGAAGGCACACAGAGATTTTCCTGCAGGCCTGAGCTGAGAGCGATCAGACTTTCTGGGTCCTAAAGATCCCCCTGCTGGTGCCTGAATGCCTCTCTCAGGGGAGGGGGTGGAGCTCGTCTCAGGCTCTGCTAGCGCGGCGCCGCACACGCATGGGGACTGCAAAAGTCTGTTTCTGCTCCGGGAGGGTCCCAGCCCCTGCCACATGCCAAGCACCCTTAGGAGGTCTCCTCCCAGCTCAGCGACCAGGACCTGGTTTCTCTGCTGCACTCTCTCTGGCTCAGCGCCAGGGGTGTCTGCCCTCCATGGGGGACTTAAGCCCCTGTCCCTAACAGTTCCAATTCCCACAATTTCACCCTGCGATCTTTTCTCTTTTTGAGTGCTTTTTATCAGTCTTCAAGTTAATGCTGGTCCCCAGTCTCAGGGAACTCTCGTATTGGGGTATTACTTCCTAATGCATCTCCTCTGGTGGTTCCCTCCCCCTTTTGTTTATCTTCGATACCAGTCCGGTGTTCCCACTCTGCTTTACCTGCCCACTGGCGTCTTCTGCCCCTGTAGAGATCCTGACATCCCACTGGCGTCTTCTGCCCCCGTAGAGATCCTGACGAGTAGAATTTTGATCTCAGGCTGATTTCATGAGTGATTGGAGTTCCTTGGTAGGTAATCAGCTCACTTTAGGGGACAGGTTGAACCAGAGCATCCTCCTAGTTCCCCGTCATCTTGTCTCCCCTATGCATTGATTTTATATCTTGCCACATTACTGAATTGCAGTATGAGTTCTAGTAATTTGGGAGTGCAGTCTTTTGGGTCTTCCACATAAAATATCATGTCATCTGCAAAGAGAGAGTTTGACTTCTTTGCCAATTTGAATGACTTTATTTCTTTTTGTTGTCTGATTGCTGATGTTGAAAAGTAGTGGTGAGAGTGGGTATCCCTGTCATGTTTCTGATCTGAAGGGAAAATCTGGCTTTTCCTCATTGATAATGATATTAGCTGTGGGATTTTCATGGATCAATTTTATGAAATTGAGGAATGTTCCCTCTCTCCCTGCAGCCTGAAGAGTTTTCATCAGGAATGAGTGCTATATTTTGTCAAATGCTTATTCTACATCATTTGAGAGGATCATATGGTTCTGGTCTTTTTTATTAATATGTTCTATCACATTGATTGATTTGCAAATGTTGAACCACCCTTGCATCCCAGGAATAAATCCCACCTGGTCATGATGGACAACCCTTTTAATGTACTGTTAGATCCTATTAGCTAGGAAATTGTTGAGTATCTTGGCATCCAAGTGTTTTAGAAAGATTTTCACCAGATTATAGACAGTTGAGAAACTCTTGGAGCTGTAGAGACAATTCAGGAAGTCAAAACAATAATTGAGGTCAGTAGTCATGAAGTCACACAAATTGGTGATGTGGAAAGAAAAAGAAGGAGACAGACATGGAGGGAACCCTCAAAGGAGAAAAACTAATTGCTTGGCATCCAGTTGGTTATGGGTAATGGGAGAAAAAAAAACCAGCCATCACTACAATATGTTGAGAAGGGATAACTAGAAGAATAGTAATGCCATTAAGAGTTGTAGAAAAGACAGGGAGAAGAGCTGGGTTGGGGGCAAATAGTGAGTTCTATTCTGTACGTGTTGAATTTGAGAAAAAACAATTTGAAAAAACTGACACTCAAAAGAAAGAAAGCTGTGATCACCAAGACAGCATGGTATTGGCACAAAAACAGACATAAAAATCAATGGAATAGAAAAGAGTCTCCAGAAGTGTACCCTCAACTCTGTGATTAACTAATCTTTGACAAATCAGGAAAGAATATCCAATGGAAGAAAGAAATCTCTTCAATTGGGAAAATTGGACAGCTATCTACAGATGAATGAAACTAGACCATTCTCTTAACACCATACACAAAGATAGACTCAAAATGGATGAAAGACCTCTATGTGAGACAGGAATCCATCAAAATCCTAGAGGAGAACATTGGCAATAACCTTTTTGACATCAGCCATGGCAACTTCTTTCAAGACATGTCTCCAAAGGCAAGAGAAACAAAAGCAAAAATTAACTTTTGGGACTTCATCAAGATAAAAAAGCTTCCACACAACAAAGGAAACATTCAACAAAACAGGCAACCCACGGAATGAGAGAAGATATTTGCAAATGACATTTCAGAGAAAGGGCTGGTATACAAGATCTATAAAGAACTTATCAAACTCAACACTCAAGAAACAAATAATCAAGTCAATAAATGGTCAGAAGACATGAACAGACACTTCTCCAATGAAGACATAGAAATGGCTAACAGACACATGAAAAAATGTTCATCATCACTGGCCATCAGGGAAATTCAAATCAAAACCACATTGAAATACCACCTTATACCAGTTAGAATGGCAAAAAATAAGAAGGCAGGAAACAACAAATGCTGGAGAGGATGTGGTGGAAGGGAGACCCTCTTACACTGTTGGTGAGAATGAAAGTTGGTACAGCCACTTTGGAAAACAGTATGGAGATTCCTCAAGATATTAAAAATAAAGCTACCCTATGACCCAGCAATTACAGTAATGGGTATTTA
Source organism: Mellivora capensis (assembly GCA_004024625.1). Classification (NCBI taxonomy): domain Eukaryota; kingdom Metazoa; phylum Chordata; class Mammalia; order Carnivora; family Mustelidae; genus Mellivora; species Mellivora capensis. The sequence goes on along the minus strand of PISX010003778.1, from coordinate 128,061 downwards.
CCCCAAAGATACAGATGTAGTGAAAATAAGGGGCACATGTACCCTAAGGTTCATAGCAACACTGTCCACAATTACCAAACTGTGGAAGGAACTGAGATACCCTTCCACAGATGAATGGATAAAGAAGATGTGGTTCATATATGCAATGAAATATTCCTCAGCCATCAGAAAGGATGAATACCTACCATTTGCATCAACATGGATGGAACTGGAGGGGATTATGCTAGGTGAAATAAGTAAAGCAGACAAAGACAATTACCACATGGTTTCACTCATATGTGGAACATAAGGAATAACACAGAGGACATTAGGGGAAGGAAGGGAAAAGTGAAGGGAGGAATATCAGAGGGGAAGACAAAGCATGAGAGACTATGGACTTCGGAAAAAATCTAAGGATTTCAGAGGGGAGGGAGTTGGGAAGATCGGATAGCCCAGTGATGGGTATTATGGAGGGCATGTGTTGCAATGAACACTTAATGTTACACACAAATAATGAATCATGGACTGTATGGTGACTAACATAAGATTTTTAAAAAATCAAGAGGGGCACCTGGGTGGCTCAGTGAGTTAAGCCTCTGCCTTTGGCTCAGGTCATGATCTCAGGGTCCTGGGATCAAGCCCTGCATCGGGCTCTCTGCTCAGTGGGGAGCCCGCTTCCCCCTCTCTTTCTGCCTACCTGTGATCCTCTCTGTCAAATAAATAAATAAAATCTTTTTAAGAAAATCAAGAAAGTTGCAAAAATAGTACAGTGAGCCCCATGTACCCTTTACCCAGTTTCCACCAGTGGTAAGATCTTACAACTATAGTACAACTTCAAACCCAACATATAGACAATGGCAGAAAATTGCTAACTAGACCACAGACCTTATTCAGCTTCACCAGATTTTACATTGATTTGTTTGTGGGTATGAATAGGTCTATGCATGAACTGTTTTGAATTCACAGAGAGTTTTCCACAATGCTTGGTTACTCATGATTTGTCAGATTTTAGAGAGTTGAAAAGGACAGATAACCTGTGCCTAAGTGATGTATCTATGTCTGAGTTCCTTGAGGATAAAAATGGAAGAGCAGCAAGAGGAAAATGTGAAAGAGAAAAAGGTTACTTATTTAACCACTGTAACTACAGAGTTTGCCTGTGGTTTGAAATATAGAATCTGGAGGCTGTGAAAAAAGAATTAGAAAATCTCAAACGTGCAAGCTAACCTTACATCTAAAGGAGCTGGAGAGAGAACAGAAAATAAAGACAAAGCCAGAAGAAGAGAAATAATAAAGGTTAGAACAGAAATAAATGAAATAGAAACCAAAAGGACAATAGAATCTGACCAATGAAACTAGAAGCCACTTTTATGAAAGAATTAGGAAGATTAACAAACCCCAGCTGGACTTGTCAAAAAGAAAAGAGAAAGGATCTAAATTAATAAAATCATGAATGGAAGAGGAAAGATCACAACCAACACTGAAAAAATACAATTATAATAACATATTATGAGCAACTATATGGCAATAAATTAGGCAATATGGAAGAAATGGATGCATTCCTAGAAACATATAAACTACCAAAACTGAAAGAGGAAGAAATAGAAAACTTGAACAGACCCATAAACAGCAAAGAAATTCCATCAGTAATCAACCCCCCCACCAAAAAAAGGAATATGGGCCAGATGGTCTCACACTGGAATTCTACCAAACATATAAAGAAGATTAATACCTATTCTTCTGAAGCTGTTTCAAAAAATAGAAATGGGAGGAAAATTTCCAAATTAATTCTACGAGGGCAGCATTACCTTGATCCCAAAACCAAAGATCCCACCACAAAGGAGAATTATGGACCAATATCCCTGATGAACATGGATACCAAAATTCTCACCAAAAGAATACACACCAACAGTAAATTAAAAGGATTATTCACCATGATCAAGTGGGGTTTATTCCTGGGCTGCAAGGGAGTTTCAACATTCACAAATCAATCAAAGTGATAAATCACATTAATAAAAAAAGGACAAGAACCATATGATCCTCTCAATCAATGCAGAAAAAGCATTTGCCAAAAGACAGCATCCTTTTTTGATTAAAACTCTCCACAGTATAAGGGTAGAAGGAACATCCCTCAATATCATAGACTCCATATATGAAAAGGCCACAGTGAATATCATTCACAAGAGGGAAAAATAGTGCTTTTCCCCTATGGTCAGGAACATGAAAGGTTGTCCATTATCACCACTGTTGTCCAACATAGTACTAGAAGTCCTAGCATCAGCAATCAAACAACAAAAAGAATGAAAAATCATCTGTGTCAGCAAAAAACAAGTCAAACTGTCACTATTCACAGATTAAATGATAATGATGTGGAAAACCCAAGAGACTCCATCCCAAAACTGCTGGAACTCATGTAGAAGTACAGCAACATGGCAGAATATAAAATCAATGCACCAAAATATGTTGCATTTATATACACTAACAGTGAGACGGAAGAAAGAGAAATTAAGGAGTCTATCCCATTTACAATAGCACCAAAACCATAAGATACCTAGGAACAAACCTAACCAAAGAGGTAAAGTATCTGTACTCTGAAAACTATAGAACACTCATGGAAGAAATTAAGGAAGACACAAAGAGATGGAAAAACATCCCATGCTTATGGGTTAGAAGAAAAAAAATACCATGAAAATGTCTATGCTACCCAGAGCAATCTACACATTCAGAGCAATCCCTATTAAAATACCACTGACATTTTTCATAGAGCTGGAATAAATACTCGTAAAATTTGTATGGAAGCAGAAAAGACCCCAAATAGCCAAAGTAATGTTGAAAATGAAAACCAAAGGTGGTGGTATCACCTTTCCTGACTTCAAGCTATATTACAAAGCTATGATCATCAAGACAGTATGGTACTGGCACAAAAACAGATACATAGATCCATGCAACAGAATAGATAGCCCAGAAACAGACCCTCAACTTTATGGTCAACTAATCTCTGGCAAAGCAGGAAAGAATATCCAATGGAAAATGTCTCTTCAACAAATGGTGTTGGGAAAATTGGACAACTACATGCAGAATGGAACTTGACCATTCTCTTACACCATACACAAAGACAAACTCAAAATGAAAGACCTCAATGTGAGACAGAAATCCACCAAAATCCTAGAAGAGAACAGAGACAACAACCCCTTTGACCTTGCCCGCAGCAACTTTTTCCTAAATACATCTCCAAAAGCGAGAGAAACAAAAACAAAAATGAACTATTGAGACCTTACCAAGATAAATCTTTTGCACAGCAAAAGAAACAGTCAACAAAATTAAAAGGGAACCCATAGAATGGGAAAATATGCAAATGTCTTATCAGATATAAGGCTATTATCCAAAATCTTTCTAGAATTCATCAAATTCAACATCCAAAAAACAACAACAAAAAAATCCAGTCAAGAAATATGCAGAAGACATGAACAGACATTTCTCCAAAGAAAACTTACAAATGACCAACAGATAACATGAAAAAATGCTCTACATCACTCAGCATCAGAGAAATATAAATCAAAACCACAATAAGATACCACCTCACACCAGTCAGAATGACTAAAATTAACAACTCAGGAAGCAACAAATGTTGTCCAGCATGCAGAGAAAGGGGAACCCTCTTACACTGCTGGTGGAATGCAAACTGGTACAGCCACTCTGGAAAACAGTATAAACTTTCCTCAAAAAGTTAAAAATAGAGCTACCCTACAACCCAGCAATTGCACTACTAGGTATTTACCTCAAAGATTAAAAAAGTAGTGATCCAAAGATGTAGCTGCACCCAAATGTTTAAGTGGCCATGTCCATAATAGCTAAACTATGAAAAGGGTCCAGATGTCCACCAACAGATGAATGGATAAAGAAGATGTGGTATATAAACATACAGTGGAATATTACTCAACCCTTAAAAAAATCTTGGCATTTGCAATGACATGGGTGGAACTAATGGGTATTATTCTAAGGGAAATAAATTAGAGCATGAAAAATATCATATGATTTCACTCATATGTGTAATTTAAGAAACAAAACAGAGGATTATAGGTGTAGGGAGGGAAAAAATAAAACAAGACAAAATCAGAGAGTAAGACAATTTATGAGACTCTTAAATATAGGAAACTAAGGGTTGCTGGAGGGGAGGCGGTTTGTAGGGGATGGGGTAACTGGGTGATGTGCATTAAGGAGAGCATGTGATATAATGAATACTAGGTACTCATTGTATATAACTGGGTGTTATATACAACTTGAATCACTGAGCTCTACCTCTGTAACTAATAATACACAATATGTTGATTAATTGAATTTAAATAAAATTGAATTTTAAAAAGTCACATACAGGACATTAATAAGTAGGGAAGGACTGAAATTATTGTCTGTGCCTGCATAGATCGTCTACATCTTCCCATGACCCATGACCAGAAAATGACATCCTTGGAATATTCCAAGGGTGGAGTTTTAAGTCCTCCTATGTCAAAAGTTCATTTATGAGATACTTGTGAATGCTCAAAGAGGTCAGTGGTCCTGACTGCCTCTGGTAGTTTCTTGGTGAAGACTTGAGTCTGTGCAAAATAACTATCAACAAACTAACTAACTAACTATCAGCTAACTACTGCCATTGTACTTATTAGTCCTATAACCCTCTGGTTACTAGTTTTACTAGCTTTCTGACAGTCCAGGCCATCTCTCAGGATCTTTGTAATTAGCTCTTTCCTCTCTACTTCCATTTCCTGACATTCCTCACTCATCCATCTCATTCTAAATTCCAGCTTTGGTAAATGTCCTAACTGTACTGAACTTTGGTGACTGCCAGTCTCCCACTGAATAGTCACATTCTCCCACTAGAGTCTCGTCAAGTTGTTTGATTGAACACATCATCATTAATAGATAGAATAGATTCCTGATTTCAGGAAAAAGCATACTTAAAATTGATTTGCTAAAAGAAACAGAAGAAATATTTTGGTAAGAATCTGCTTTGAATTATTAAGATAAAAGATGATGGCATCTGTGAAAAAGAACACGTGTCATAGGAATGATCTAAGTAAGATGAAAACATAGCTGGGTGAGATAAGAAAATATGACAGTGAGATCCAAAAGTGTAATAGCAGAGTTAAATTCTATAATGGGAAACATAAATAGAATAAAATAAGTTGTGTAGAGTTCATATTTAAGGCATTACTTCACAATGAAGGAAAAAGGACAAATTGATGAAAATTTTAATCCATGATTTGTTGTGTTTACTATGTACCAGTGTGCTAAGTATTTTATCTTGTTTTGTTTAATCCATATTATAGCCTTATATCATATTTACCTTCATTTCCATTTGAAAGTATTAAAAATAAGACTTAGATAATTTTCTCAAGGTGTAGAATTATGAGAATTTGAGTGACAGTATGTCTGATTATGAATGTGTGGTCTTATCATTGTGCTGTTGGATAACAGATATGATGAATAGAGAGCAGATATTCAACACATAAATAATCAGTGTTTCTGAGGAATAAACTAAAAAAGAAGTCAAACAAAAGTATTAGCTGATTATAGAAAGTAAGCTCCTGTGATCTTATCATCAGTACCTAGAACAATGTGAATACATAGAAGATATTCAGTAAGTATCTGCTTATTGAACTGTCCTAATTTCTACCTAGTAAGCATTTATTCTATGTCTAGTGATACATATTTTTAAAGATTTGTTTATTTATTTTAGAGAGAGTAAGAGAGAGTGTGTGTGCATGAGTGGGGGTTGGAGCAGAAGAAGAGGGAGAGGGAGAGAAGCAGACTCCCTGCTGAGCTCTGAGGGGAGGGATACCTTAATCTCAGGACTCCATGACTTGAGCCAAAATCAACAAGAGTGTGAGCTCAACTGACTGAACGACCCAGAAGCCCCACATATTTTAACAGATTATTTTATTTAACTCTCAAACTGCTTTTGAACCATTATTTTATAGAGTAAGAAAATGAAGCATCAAGAAGTTAAATGATTTATTCAAGGTCTTATAATGTTAGAATTTTGATAACAGAAGCAAATTTAAAAATTAAATAAAAAATTTATTCTGTATATCAAAAGGGCTCACCTTTTCATATATTGAACACATTTTTAATTTTATGTAGAAAATATTGTACCTGAGTTTAAACAGGGACAAAAAAAACCTGGTTCATTACCAGGAAATAAAAATTGGACTGACATTAGAGTTCTTCTTTGAAGCACTAAATGTTGGGATTGACAAGAATTCTATCAGGATGAGTTATAATTCTTGGATGAAAGTATCACATATATTCTCACTTATGTGTTAGGGTTTAGGAATATGACAAACTTCTACTACAGTAGGTGTTTGCCTGGTACTTGAGAGAAATTGGATTCTTGGGCAGGGGGGTGTCGGGCTCTGCTTCAGGATGAAGCTTAGCAGCACTCTTATATAAGAGATGTGAGGTACCATGCCATTCTCTGCCTTTGCTGCCTGCCAGTGTTATGTAACTCACAAGCAGCCCCTTTCAGGAGCTCATGTCTGATGCCCAATGCCCATAACTGTTCTTCAGGAACATATTCTGTGCCTCCTTTTTTCTCAGCTGAAGACTATTTATGTCTACTTAATCTTTAGGTACTTTGGAAAAATTAAATACCTATGTAGTGACTATTTTGTTATAAGGATTACATGAAATAAGCCAATTAAATTCCTAATATATTGACCCATAGTGTACTTAATATTTTTCCCCCCTGGGGTACCTTGGTAGCTCAGTGGGCTAAACATCCAACTCTTTATCTCCGCTCAGGTCTTGATCTCATGATCGTGAGTTTAAGCCCCCTGCATTGGGCTCCACAGTGGATGTGGAAACTACTTTTAAAAAAATTGTTTTCTTCTTTACCTCCTCCCCACCCACCTTTTCCTTCACTTTAATAAAACAAAAACAAAAACAAAAAACAAAAAATACCCTTGGATCTTACATGAAGACACTTTAAAACTTAATGCTTTATTATTGTCCAGCTACTTTTCACACTGTCAGTCTTTGTTCTCGTCTGTCTTTTTTCCAGTTTTACATAACAATCCCCAGATTGGCTAATGTGGAAAAGTAGTCCAAGCTTCCATCTCATTCTGCTTGTGTCTTCAGAAGAATTTAACTTCTAGAAAACATTTATAAAATTTCAAAGAGTAGTATAATGAATATCTATAAACAACCATATGAAAGTAAATTGTAGGCATCCTATTTTACTTCTCAAAATTTCAGAGCATATCTCCTAAGACAAGAACATTCTGCAAAATAACCCTGGTATCACACCAGAAAATTTAATATTGATACAGTAATATTATCTAATATATACTCAGTATTCAGATTTCCCCATTTGTTCCCAAAATGTCCTATATAGTTGTTTTTTCATGAAGGCTCTATCAAGAACTATGTATTTCTTTGGTTAAGTCTCTTTCCTCTCCTTTAATCTAAAAAGACCTTCCCACCTCTTTTTGTCTTTTAGGACATTGACACTTTTGAGGAGTCCAGGACAGCTGTTTTGTAGAAATTCCCACAATCTAGATTTGTCTCTTCTGTAGTTGTTGTTGTTTGTTTTTCCCCATACAATTAGATTCAGGTTAAACATTTTGAAAGGAATCATGTGCAGGCCAGTGGTTCTCAAACACTCTGGTCTTATGACCCCTTTCCTATACATACTTAAAAATTATTGAGAGCCCAAAGAATTTTTGTTTATGTGGATTATATCTCTCTGCATTTATCATATTGTAAATTTAAAATGGTAAGTTTTGGAAACTTTTTATTAAGTCATTTATAAAATAGCAAAACCATTTGATGTTAATTTTCCAGACCAAAAATTTTAGTGAAAAGTGTGACATTGTTTTACATTTTTACAAGTCATTTTAATGTCTGCCTAAATGGAATGCAGCTGTGTTTCATATCTGTGCCTACAGTCAGCCTGTTGCAATATGTTATTTTGGTTGAAGCATATGAAGAAAATGTGGTATCACACAGATACGTGGTTGAAAAATAGAGGAGTATTTTAACTGTCTTTTCAGGCTTGACAAGTAGTCACCATTTCCTTAGGGATTGCAAAAGGATGATTTTCTATTTCTTTTATTTCTTCTGATTTTATCAGCTACAAATCTTTTTTATAGTTCTTTCTCTCTTCCAAAAGGTAATTTAGTAATCTTGAAATACTGGAAGGCCTAGTAGATGTCTATTTCCCCTTGATTATCAATTTTCAAAGTAATGAGTTTGTGTCTTAGCATCCTCCTGTAGTTTCCAGTGAGTATGTTTTTTTTTCTTTCTCTTCTTCTTTCCTTTCTTACATATCTTATGTCCTAATGGTTTTTTATATAGTCAGTATGATTTAATCACTTGAAATAAATTTTTTGATGTTTAAATTGTCTTTGGTCAGTGTGGCTTTGACACTTTCATTAACCTTCAATAACATCAAAATAATTCACAACAAAGTATCACAGATTGAACTTGTACATTTTCTGCCACAGTCCTAGATCAACCATTCCTCCAAGGAGCTCTGGTTCCTTTCAGAAGAAAATGATATTAGACAGAGCAATCTGGATCCCAGTGTTTATTGCTGCTGTGGTTGCATTTGCTTCTAGGCATTTTAAGTGGACCAACCTGAAAAACACATCTTTTTAAAGAAATGGGACAATCATGATTTACACTAGAGTTTCTCAACATTGGCACTGCTGACATTTGGGCTCACTAATTCTTTGTTTTGGGGATTTTCCTGTGCATTGTAGCAAGTTTAATAGCATCCCTGGCCTCAGTAGCATCTACTACTCAGTTGTATGAACCAAAATTGTCCCCAGACAATTCCAGAGCTTAAGTTTAGTTTAGGGGAAGACAAAACTGTCTCGTTGAGAAGCACTGGTTTATAATTGTATTTATAACAATATTAAATAATTGTTATGGTTTTTATCCATATGTTTATGTATTTGTATGTGTGTTTTCACACACACATTTTCACAGTGCCAACATAGCATGACCTCTAACAATAGCAGCTCTATGAGCTTGTTGTTCTATGGGCTTGTTGTTCCATCTTCTCTATGAAATCCTGGTCCATTTCCATAATAATTAATTTTTTTTTAAAGTCTCACTTCAGTGATCAAAATGCACAGGCCAGCATGATAGTCAAAATTTCAAACTCTCACCTGATTTAGCATTTCTCCTTTGCTAGAGCTCAGTACTGTTGGGGGCCTGAAGCTACAGAGAACCAACAAGATCACCTTCTTCTATGTTTACCATGCTCACATTTCTAAGACCCCTTAACAGCTGATTTTGACCTTTTCCATGTAGAGGCATAGGGAAGAGAAGGGTTAAAAGGAGAGGCACAGTTGTACTTGGCAGGCATATATATGACTGTCAATGGAGTTTTCTGTGTTTGGTAGATGATTATAGATGGCTATTTCTCTAGCAAGATACTTGGTGGGATTCTTGGGATATTTCACTGGAAAGCTCCAAGTGTAATCCCATAATGTAGGTAATACCTCTCTTCTGTCTGGAAACATGTTACCTCTCCTCTCTTCTTACTTCTGTTCTGTTTCTGGACTTCAAATGGTTGGTTCTACATAGACTCCTCTGCCTCTGTTGGATCAGAGTATCCTCTAATCTGTCCTCTCAGGTGTAACTATTTTTAATAAGAAATTAAAAAGCTTTTTATTGGCATAAATAATTTTAGAAAAGTGCTCAAAGAGAGGTGTAAAGCTTAATGAATTATCATTGAATAAATGAAACTAGGATATCATCATCCAGGTCAAATGATTTGCAAATCATTAGCTTTCCAGAAGTCTTCTTGCACCCCTTCCAGTCACTCCCAATATGTAACTACCATCTAACTTTTAACATTATAGATGGTTTTAACTGTCTGGAGATTTTATATTAATGGAATCATATAGTATTTTTCTTTGTCTGTTATTTTACATATTATATTTATGGACCCATCTATATTTTTGTGTAGGCTATTTATTCTCATTGCTGTATCATAATACATTGAAAAATGAAACAATTTGTTTATGTATTATTCTACAGATGATCATTGGAGTTTTCAGTTTGGGATTATTATAAACAGTGCTTCTATACATACTCTGGTACATCACTCTCTCTCTTTTTTTCTTTTTGCACATAGTGTATCTGTCCTTCCAGTTCAGTTTTGCATTTGGCTCTCCCTAAGAGTTTTACCTGTCCTAGACCACTATTTGTTTCTTGGCACAGGTTCATACATCATGTGGTAGAGAAAATCACTCTCTCAAAGGCCAAGATATTTGTATATTTTGTTTTTAGTCATGGGTGGCTCCTCTCCCCACCCAAAATTTGAGGGCAGATTCCTGCCTTCATCAGCATAGTTTGGGTAGTGTTCTCTAACCCAGTTTTCATGGAAAGACAGCCTTTTGAGACTCTCCATTTTATGTAGGTTTCAGTTACTACACTCTTCTCCCAGTGGGACTGTGGCCACAAATCCCAGGCCCTTGTTGGTGTTAAACCCTAGTTCTTGGCTTCTAGGTCCTATATATGATCTGAAACTTTTTTTGACCACAGTCCATTCCAGTTTACCCCCTCTTTTTTTTTCTTTTTTAATTTCTGGCTTATTAGGATTGACCCCCACTCCTTTCCTGTTCTAGATTGTAATTAAACAACATGCTTTTGTTTTTCTTCAACATTTGTGTTTGTGGTGGAAGCAGTGCCTCCATAAGCATGGGCTCAGTTGCCTCAAGGCCATATTTCATGAATCATACCATACTAACTTTCTTGTCTTTGTTCTTTATCTGTTAAACATATATATTCACTTATCTCACTATTTTACTACATGTTCCCCCTCCTTTACTACATGTTTCTCCCTCCTTTTCAAAGAAAGGCATGAAAATGTTGTGACTACTTGTGTTTATAAGGCCACATAAATAATATAGAATTCTTATTTTAAAGGTAAATCTCTTTGTAGCTAATTAAGACATCATTTCAAACAAAATGGAATTTTTGTCATGTATGTAAAATTTTATAAGTCATTAGGCACATAAAATGACCCACTCACATTTTAGTAGTGCTTTTTTCACAGAATATGATTCTTTTAATAATAGTAACACTTGAAGTTATATTCATATATTAAATGCAGAGAGCAGTTGGAAATAATATATAAGTATAGCCAGCCATTCAGTAATCCCTTTTTTCAGATCATTAAAATTGGAGGGGGAGAAGAACTATGAGAGACTATGGACTCAGAAACAAACTGAGGGTTTTTGGGGGGGCAGGTTGGGAGAGCCTGGTGGTGGGTATTAAGGAGAACACATATTGCATGGAGCACTGAGTGTGGTACATAAACAATGAATCTTGGAACACTGAAAAAATAAAATAAAATTTTAAAAATGTAAATATTTCAGAAATTATAAGGACTTCTGTCTTTGCAAAGGTAGATGTTAAGAATAAGCTTGCTGGGGCACCTGGATGGCTCAGTCATTAAGCATCTGCTTTTGACTCAGGTCATGATCCCAGAACCCTGGGTTTGACCCCGCATCAGGCTCCTTGCTCAATGGGAGTCCTGTTTCTCCCTCTCCCATTCCCCTTTCTTTTGTTCCCTCTCTTGCTCTCTCTCTCTCTCTCTGTCAAATAAATAAAAATAAGCTTGTTATAAATGAACAAAGGAAAAAAGAGACAGACTCTTAAATATAAGGAACAAACTGGTGGTTACCAAAGGGAAGGTGTGTTGGGATGGGTGAAAATGGATAAAGGGTATTAAGAGTACACTTAACATGATGAGCACTGAATAATGTATTGAAACATATATTGTACATTTGAAACTAATATAACACTATATGAATTATACTGGAATTAAAAAATTATAAGGAACAATAAAAGTATAAAAAATAAGCTTGTTAAAGATACTAACTCATGGTCTATTAATGTAAAAAGGCAAAAATTTTCTTGAAATAACAGGCATTCTGTATAAAAACATTGAAAGGTGTTAAAAATCTGGAGCAACGGGTTTTTTAAAATTTAGTATATATGATAATAAGTAAAATATTACTATAGCGTTTATATTGTTGAGTACAACCATAGTTACGGCTTTAAGTGAAAAAATAAATATAATTAAGTACACATATATTCAACAAATATTTATTGGCATCTTAATTTACATAAGAGTTACAAAAGAGTTTTAACTTCACAAAACCTAAGGAAGTCAAGCAGTATTTACAATACATACATATTGAATATTTAGTTGTTTACACAGAGGAAATGTCTAGGTCTTTCTGGGGTCAGTTAAGACCAGATTTTTTTTTTTTAAAGATTTTATTTATTTATTTGTCAGAGAGAAACAGCGAGAGAGAGCGAGCACAGGCAGACAGAGTGGCAGGCAGAGGCAGAGAGAGAAGCAGGCTCCCTGCCGAGCAAGGAGCCCGATGTGGGACTCGATCCCAGGACGCTGAGATCATGACCTGAGCCGAAGGCAGCTGCCTAACCAACTGAGCCACCCAGGCGTCCCAAGACCAGATTTGAAAGATGACCAAGAGTTTGCCAAGCAGATAAATTTAGAAAAAGGAGGAGAGTCATAAAGAAATGAGAGATTTGGAGGAAATATAAGGATGTTGGTACAGCTAGAACATAAAATGAAAGAGAATATGTAATTTAAAAGAAAAGATGTAATTGTAATCACCCTTTGCTTTTCCTACCCTAATCTATATACAATATTTTCCAAGGGGAAAGAGGAAAATGTGGTGCTCTATTACAGACCTTTGGCAATATTGCATCAGGTTTCAAAAAGGGCAGATGACATATCCTTTCCCCTGCTTGATTAAGCAAATGTTTAAGGTACCTCTGTGTTCCTTTACCACAAACTTTGGCCAGAAGAGAGAATCTGATTTTAATGTTGACTAATATAAAATATTAAAGGAAATTCAACAGTCTTCTAAAATCTCTTTTCATATTTACGAAGTATAAGCTAGGGGCGCCTGGGTGGCTCAGTGGGTTAAAGCCTCTGCCTTTGGCTCAGGTCATGATCCCAGAGTCCTGGGATTGCTATCTGCTCATCAGGGAGCCTGCTTCCTCCTCTCTCTCTACCTGCCTACTTATGATCTGTCTGTCAAATAAATAAAATCTTTTAAAAAAAAAGTATAAGCTAAAGATGTTAAAAACTCAGTCTGTGTTACAAGACTTTATTCAAAAATAAAGCAAGCAAAAAAGTAAATTTTCCAGTTAATTAAGGTTTATGTGTTTAAGCTGAGATTTTTTTTTGTTCAACCCAAATAAATTAGATTGTCCATCTTTATTAAATGGAACATATTTGTGGTTTAAAATAATCATGGTTGGGACGCCTGGGTGGCTCAGTTGGTTAAGCAGCTGCCTTCGGCTCAGGTCATGATCCTGGCGTCCTGGGATCGAGTCCCACATCGGGCTCCTTGCTCAGCCGGGAGCCTGCTTCTCCCTCTGCCTCTGCCTGCCACTCTGTCTGCCTGTGCTCGCTCACTCTCTCTCCCTCTCTCTCTGACAAATAAATAAATAAATAAAATCTTTAAAAAAAATAAAATAATCATGGTTATATATTAAATTCATTTTCCAGATCTTTTGAAAATGTGTTATTTCTCCTGCACATATGATCCCAGGGTCACACATTTGTCCACATTTCTTCTATAATTCTTGTCCTCTCCTTCATTCAATACTTCTCATTGTTTTAAATTTTTCTCTCTTTATGATTATCTTTGCCTATTGTATTTTCTAATTTGCAGCCAAAATAAACTGCAGTAAAGTCAATACAATCAGTAATTTTTTTTCATGTGTTACTCACAATAATTATACCTTTTAAAAGTAAGATAGCTCCAGGATATTTAATAGCATTAAGTGTATAGATTTTATAACAGTCTATTTTAGAAATGCCTTTAATTCTTTAGTCTGTATCTGTGTTCTTGATGCTTTAGATGTCAGAAAGAAAAAGTTTTACTAAAGTTTGACTATCTTATAGAACTAATGCTTACCAACAACATGTAACTAATCTTGAAATGATGGAAAGGTTTAAGGACAATCTGATGCTGACACCATTAAGAAGATGCACAGAAATATTGTGCAAACCCTCAGATTGATTTATAAGGTGCATTCATCTCATTAAGTCTTCTGAAGACACAGGTAAAGTATTAAATAGATTTGGGGCATCGCCATCATTCATGTATGCCAAGCAAAAGCCTGGCTGAGACAGTAATCCACTCACTGATGTGTACTTTTTTTAAGTTGTCAGTGCATAAAATTTCCAATGTTTTTTAGATATCATAGATAACTTGTGTGTGTGTGTGTGTGTGTGTTGTTTTTTTTTTTAGGGCAGCATAACTATTTATGTGCTGGAAGAAATGACTGCATTGTTGATAAAATCCGCAGAAAAAACTGCCCAGCATGTCGCCTTAGAAAATGCTGTCAGGCTGGCATGGTCCTTGGAGGTAATGCTTATATTATCATCATTAATATGTTGAGTATTTACAGTTTTAAAACCATGGATCAGGAAATTCTAGTTTTCTTATACATCTTTGTTCTTGGTTTACACTTTCTGTCATGATTATTAGTGTCTGGATTAAGTAACCATTAGTATCCCATTAACTATAGGTTTTCTTTATTTTGAGGTCTGTTATGAGAAGTAGTAAGCCTTCATTTACCTATATTGCTTATAAGTAGATGTTATGAGAAGTTCACCAATCTTTTAGTAAGTTACATGGGTTGGATCTAGGCTCTGACATTGATTATCTGTGTGGCTCTGATAAGTCACCAACCCATTCTGGGCATCAGTATCCTTATCCATAAAATGGGAGCACTGAAGTTCTTTCCCGCTCAAAAACTGATCCTGTGAATTGATTAATACATTAATCTCCATCCCTCCTTCTCCCCATTAATCTCTCCCATCCTACATCCCTACCTCACTCTCTTTAAGTAACTATTTATTGAGCCCTTACTACTTACCAGGTACTATTCTAAGTTCTGGGAGTGTAGCAACCATACATTCATATATACATGCATAAACATACATATAAATACATAAATAAAACCTACCATCTGCCCTGATGGAGCTTACGTTCTGGGGACAGAAGCAATAAATACGTATGTCAAATTATGATAAGGGCTATCAAAAATATGATATAGGGTGAGTTAATAGGAAGTATCAGGGAAAGGAATCACTCCTGAATCCTTTATTTTTATTTCATTTAGCTATTTCTTTTTTCCCCTTCTTTTTTTTAAAGATTTTATGTATTCATTTGAGAGAGAGAGAGCACAAGCAAAGGGAGAGGCAGAGGAAGAGGGAGAAGCACTCTCCCCACTGAACTGGGAGCCCAATGTGGGGCTCTATCCCAGTTCCTGGAGATCATGATCTGAGCAAAGGCAGACACTTAACCATCTGAGCCATCAAGTGCCCCTTTCCCCTCTTATAAATATATTTACATTTTGTTCTATCCTCCCTTTTAAGTTTTTTTTTCAAGTATTATTTTTTTTCTTTCTTCAAATTTTTATTTTAATCCCAGTTAGTTAACATATGCAGTGTAATTAGTGTCAGGTGTAGAATTTAGTGATTCATCACTTACATATAATACGCAGTGTTCATCACAAGTGCCTTCCTTAATACCCCCCATCCATTTCACCCATCCCCCTTACCAACTCCCCTTTAATAAGCTTCAGTCTGTTTCTTGGTTTGTATGCATCTCTCCTTTTTTCACCCCTATGTTCATTTGTTTTGTTTCTTAAATTCTACATGGGATTGAAATCATATGGTGTTTCTCTTTCTCTGATTGGCTTATTTTGCTTAGCATAATATACTTTACCTTCATCCACATTGTTGCAAATGGCAAGAGTTCATTCTTTATTATGACTGAGTAAAATTCCATTATATATACATATCATGTCTTTATCCATTCATCAGTTGATGGACATTTGGGCTTTTTCCATACTTTGGCTATTGTTCATAATGCTGCTATACATATTTTGGTGCAGGAACTAGGGTGGCTCAGTCAGTTAAGCATCTGCCTTCGGCTCAGGTCATGATCCCGGGATCTGAGCACCAAGCCCCTTGTTGGGCTCCCTGCTCAGCACGGAGTATGCTTCTCCCTCTCCCTCTGCCCCTCCTCCCTTCTCATTCTCTCTCAAATAAATAAATAAATAAAAATCTTTTAAAAAATTGAAAAATAAATATCAGGGTACATGTATCCCTTCAAATTAAAATGTATCATATGATGTTTCTCTTTCTTTGATTGTATCCTTTGCATAAATACTTACTGGTACAATTACTGGATCCTAGGGTCGTTCTATTTTTAGGATTTTGAAGAACCTGCATACTGTTTTTCAGACTATGCATCAGTTTGCATTCCCACCAACAGTGTAAGAAGGTTTCCCTTTCTCTACCTACTTGCCAACACGTGTTGTTTCTTGTGTTGTTCATTTTAGCCATTCTGACAGGCATGAGATGGTATCTCATTATAGTTTTGATTTTTATTTCCCTGATGTTGAGTGGTGTTGAGCATTTTTTCATGTGTCTGTTAGCCATCTATATGTTTTCTTTAGAAAATTGTCTATTGATATCTTCTGCCCATTTCTTAACTGGATTATTTGTTTTTTAGGCATTGAGTTTGATAAGTTCTTTACAGATTTTGGATACTAACCCTTTATCTGTCATTTGCAAATATCTTCCCCATTCCATAGTTTGCCTCTTAATTTGTTATTGTTTCCTTCAGTATGCAGAAACTTTTTATTTCAGTGTAGTCCCAATAGTTTATTTTTGTTTTTGTTTCCCTTGCCTTAGGAGACATATCTAGTAAGAATTTGCTATGGCTGATGTCAAAGAGGTTACATGTTCTCCTCGGGATTATGATGGTTTCCTATCTCATATTTAAGTCTTTTATCCATTTTGGATTTTTTTGTGTGTGTATGGTGTAAGAAAGGGTACTGTTTCATTCTTCTGCATGTTGCTGTCCAGTTTTCCCAACACCATTTGTTGAAGAGAAAGCCTTTTTTTCTATTGGATATTCTTTCCATTTTATCAAAGATTAATTAAACATATAGTTGTGGATTTATTTATGGGTTTTCTCTTCTGTTCCACTGATCTATGTGTTTCTTTTTTTGCCAGGACCATACTGTTTTAATCACTACAGCTTTGTAATATAACTTGAAGTCTGGAATTGTGATGTTTCCATCACTTAACTATTTCTTAGGCAATATATCTGATAGCATGCATACAATGTAATAGTTATTTTTTTAAAACACATTAGCATGAACTCATAAGCTTTTTGTAGTTTTTTTCTTTTATATGTATATTTCTTTTTTTTTAAGATTTTATTTCTTTACTTGACAGAAAGAACTAGAGAGCCTAAACAGGTGGGGGAGTATAGAAAGAGAGGGAGAAGCAGGCTCCCCACTGAGCAGGGAGCCCAATGTGTGGCTCAGTATCAGGACCCTGGGATCATTACCTGAGCTGAAGGCAAATGCTTAACCATCTGAACCACGTAGGTTCAACTCATGTATGTATGTGTGTGTGTGTGTGTGTGTGTGTGTGTATAATTTCTATAGAAATATACTTGACATACACATAACCTTAGTTTCAGGTATAAAACTTAGTATTTTGACTACTCCATATATTATGCTAGGCTCATCACAAGTGTAACAACAATCTGTCATAGAATCCTATTACAATACCATTGATTTAATTCCCTATGCTGTAGCTTCCATCCCTGTGACTTACTCATTTCATGGATAGATAACGTGTGCTTCTCACTCCCTTTCACCTATTTGGTGATCATGCCAGCACCTTCCACTCTGGCAACCATATTTGGTTTCTGTATTTATGGGTCTATTTGTGCTTTTTTTATTTGTTTAGATTTTAAATATAAGTGATATCATATGGTATTTGACTTTGTCTGACATACTTCACTTAACATAATGCCCTCAAAGTCCATCTATGTTGTTGCAAATGGCAAAATCACATTCTTTTTTTGACTGAGTCTAGTGCATATATATACCACATCTTCTTTATCCATTCATCTACTGGTGGACACTTGGGTTGCTTCATATTTTGTTGTCGTTTATAATGTTGAAATAGACATAGGGGTGCATATATCTTTTCAAATTAGTGTTTTTGTTTTCTTTGAGATCCAGTAGTGGAATTACCGAATCATATGGTATTTCCATTTTTAATTTTTTGAGGAATATCTGTACTGTTTTCCATAGTGGCTACACCAGTTTTCATTCCCATGAACAGGGCCCAAGTCTTCTTTTTTCTCCAAATCCTTGTGAACACTTGTTATTTATTGTCTTTTTGGTTCTATTATTCAGACAGGTGTAAGGTGATATCTTATTGTGATTTTGGTTTGCATTCCCCTGATGATTAGTGATGCTGAATATCTTTCATGTGTTTGTTGGCCATCTGTATGTCTTCTTTGGAAAAATGTCTATTCTGATCCTCTGCCCATTTTTAATCAGTTTTTTTGTTGTTGTTGAATCATGTAAGATCTTTATACATTTTAGATATTAAGACCTTATTAGATATATCATTTGAAAATATTTTCTTGCCTTAGGTAGGCTGCCTTTTTGGTTTGTTGATGATTCCTTCATTGTACAAAAGATTTTTATTTTTATATAGTCCAGTAGTTTAATTTTGCTTTTATTTTCCTTGCCTGAGGAGACCTAACTAGAAAAATGTTGCTAAGGTTGATGTTCAAGAGATTACTATCGGTGTTTTCATCTGGGAGGTTGATGGTTTTCAGTTTCACATTTAGGTCTTTAATCCATTTTAGTTTATTTTTGTGGATGGTGTAAGAAAGTGATTGAATTTCATTCTTTTGCACATATCTATCCAGTTTTCACAGCAATATTGAAGAGACTTTTTCCTGTTACATATTGTCACCTCCTTTGTCATAGATTAATTTACCCTATAAGATTGGTTTGCTTCTGGGTCTCTATTGTGTTACATTGATCTGTGTCTCTGTTTTTGTGCCAGTAGCATACTGTTTTGATTACCACAGCCTTGTAGTATATCTTGAAATCCACAACTGTGATACCTCCTGCTTTGTTCTTCTTTCTCAAGACTGCTTTGGCTCTTCAAGTTATTTTGTAGTTCCATACAAATTCTAGAATTATCTATTCTAGTTCTATGGCAAATGCTATTGGTATTAGCAAATATGGATTGTACTGAATCTGTAGATTGCTCTGGATAGCATGGACATTTCAATGGTACTAATTCTTCCAATCCAAGTTCATAGTATATGTTTCCATTTGTGTCCTCTTCAATTTCTTTCATGAATGTCTTATAGTTTTCAGAGTACAGGTCTTTCACCTCCTTGATTAAGTTTATTTCTAGATATTTTATTCTTTTTTGGTACAATTGTAAATGGTATTATTTTATTATTTCTCCTTCTTATACGTTGTTATTTGCATACAAAAACACAACAGATTTCTATATATTAATTTTGTATCCTGAAACTTTACTCAATTTTCAGAAAAGTCAATTATTTAGTGGGAACAGCAATGAAGCTTCAAAGTTACTTTGTGCCAGTTGGTATCTGGAGTTTGATTATTTTGTAGGCAGTGGAATCAGTGCTTTTTCTAACAAACTATTCATGGAATAAGACCCAAATTTCTAAATGCAGCACATGGAGACTTTCCATACCTAATAGGTAGTCTCTCTAAGTCCTTCTCCCATCAGTCCTTTGGGAAGCTACACTGTAGTCACAGGCTCTCACCTGTCTTTGCATGTATTTTACTTTTGCCTGTATCATTCTCCCTTTGGTCTTCATGAACTCTTTCTTGTCTTCCATATGAAGTGTGACTTTCTTGTGAAATTTTCCCATCTCTTCAGTCACTGCAAGGAAAGAGATTTTGTAGGAACACAGTTATCATAGTTTTTCATATCTGGAAAGATTGAAAGCCCTTGAATGAGCTTGGATTGTAGTGTGTCCTTATTTTACTTACTTCAGCATTTCTACTCTTATAATGGAAGATGGAGCAAATTGACCAAAGCAGAAGTGATTGAATACACAACCATCAAGAAATGGGATCATTCAGAGGAGAGACTTATCTCCCTCTGTAGACAGAGAAACTGGTATTCATTTGGAAGAGAGGCTTTGGTTCTAGTGAACAACACAGATGCTCAGTGAGAAATAGAATAAAAGAAGAGAGCTTTATAGAAGACTCAGAACTGAGAAGAAAGAGGAAGATACCATTCCAGAGGCATAGACTAATTTAGCATAGAAAAGGGTGGGCAACAAGACCATGTTGGTGCAAAGCTGTTATAATTGACTTCATTTTCCTTATATTTCTTCAGCTAAAGGGAAGAATTGCTTCTGTTACAGGACAGAACTCAATTCAGAGGTAAATAGCCCTAACCTCAGAGATTATAGTAAGAAATAGGCAGAAATGTGAGTAGACAGTTATCATTGTCCAGGTATAGTATCCTCAATGTTGTGTTTCCAAGGTTTCTTATTGATATCATGTGCCCCAGTTCCCCCAAATTTTATGTTTTTTTTTTCTCCTTTTGCATAATTTACTTCAATCAGTATACAACTTTCTATGGCCAGTGACCATAAAAGTCATCATCCAAACTAGAATACCTCTGAGGATGAAATGGAGCACTATCAATAACTAAAGTAGGATGATGTGCCTGGGTGGCTCAGTCAGTTAAGTGTCTGCCTTTGGTTTCAAATCATGATCCCAGGGTCCTAGAATTGAGTTCTGTATCAGGCTCCCTGCTCAACAGGGAGCTTGCTTCTCTCTCTGCCCCTCACCCTGCTTGTGCTTTCTCTCTCTTTCTATCAAATAAATAAATAAATAAAATCTTAAAAAAAATAACTAAACTGAAATAACAGGTATAAACTGAAACTGTCCCAGACTAAGCTGTAGGGAAAGTCCCCCATTTTTCCCACTTAAAAGATGCAAATGTGTTCTGGTCAAAATTAATACATAACTTCTGGGGATATAGATAAAATATTCAAATGTTTACTTATATATTGCATTAATTTAGTTAAACACAAGAATTTAAGTCACATGCAAAAATCTACTGAATTAGAAGTATTGTATGTCTAGTTTCACATTTCATCAATAATTTTATTCAAACTAATTTCAAAAAACTTTGCCAGCAGGATCTTTGGTTCTCAGTACAGCCAATCTGTAAGTCAGCTAATCATTTGCCAGAATTCATCATCATTTTATCTAAAATATTTGATATGTAGTACTTTTTGAATCCATGGATAGTACTGTAACTGGAAACATATCCCAAGTCAAATATAGTCATCTACATAATATAACCATTTTAATATTTGTCCCATAAGAGTTTTTTTAAATGATTCCCCATAACAACTTGCTGTATTATTTAATTATAAAATATATTAAGCCCCAAATTAATTAAAATAAATAAGTACCTATGTACCTATCAGTCAGTTTTTAATATCAGATCATTTTTTATATTTTCTTCATTTCTGTTGTAAGGAATAAGATATTAACAGATATTTTGAAGCTTTGGTACGTTCTTCCCTAAACTCAGACTAATTCCTCAACAAATTTCTTTGCCTCTTTTTAAAAAAATCAGGTATTCTTTACAAACCTTCCACACTATTACTGTTTGAAGTTATTTCAGTTTAATTTGTCTTTGGCAGCATATTGCCATTCAAAATAATTTAAAGTTTCATAATGTTACATTGCTCATGGGACTAATATATAATGCAGTATCTTTGTTTCTGAGGGATAATTCTCAGATTTTAAAAAAAGGAAAAAGCTTTTCTGTATTTCAGGCATATACGAAAGAATGATTGAATTCTAGTATTATATGTGGTCACATCACACATTTAGAAATACAAAATGCATTACTTATTTGATAAACAGATTTTCACAGAGGTTTATTAGTTGGAAAGAAACTGGCAATACACACTGATATGTCATGGTCCTGACAATGATCTGCCTGAGAGAGTTGGTAGCAAAAGTCTATAGAGTCAATAATCCAATTCTTACAAATCATAAAGGTACTCTTTTTTAATTAGATTCTAATTACTAGTTCTGTATTAAATTTCTGAAGTAAGGGGAAATGTACTTGTGGTCTACTGAGAGTGCGAGAGCATCCTTTTGGATGATAATCAGGGTTGCTCCTGGTTGGATTCTTTAGAAGAGTTTCACTTAAGTAATAATTCACTACTGGAAATGGAAATTCAAGCTTTCTCTTCCTCCTTCCTTCCTTCCTTCCTTCCTTGTTTATCACTCCTTCTTGAGATTTCTCATTTCTGATATAGAGACATTTAAATAATAAAAGATGAAACAAAGAGAGAACATTGAAACATTTTTAAAGACTTAATAAAGTATATGGTAGAAGTCAAAAATATTAAAGTTTTTGGATGTCATGACATAGTTATTGCAGGTTGTTCTTACCAGCTTCAGTGACTATGTTCTGATTATAAGAATTGTGTTTGAGTTATTGGGTCTCTTAGTTGCATATAATTCTTGTTTGTAATGAATCACTTCCTTGCCTTCACCAGGTCATAGTGAACTCTTGCATTTTGTTCATTGCCATACAGCACGGAGTAGGAAAGATAGTTACACACTGAAGGATGGTAATATATCTTCTAACTTAGGAATTCTGCTTCTAACTTCTTTCCTTTGGAAAACATGTTTGTGTAATGATTCACAAAAAATTCTAAATTGAATACAGCTCTGTATTTTGCATTTGTGGTAAAAATTTTAACTTATTATAAAGGTAATTCGTTCTTATAAAATAAGTAGCTTTCAATGTAAAAGAATTATTAAATGCATAGTTTATGTTAGCTGATTTTTTCAAGCTGGGGATTTTTTACAGGGTTATTTATTTATTTATTTATTTATTTTGTTAGAGAGCCTTTTCTTCAGATTTTAAAGCGTTATGGTAGAAAGCTAGTTTATCCCCTACCTCCTCCTGCCCTTAGATTTACCCCCACGTCTCTTGGCAAAGAGAGTAATTTTCTGGGCTATAAACTATGGGTTGTGTAGTAAAATTGTGTTCTTTTTTTCTTCTCCTACACTTGAAGACAATAAGCCTCATTTTTTTTTCTGAAGAATACCAAAATTCCTGAACAGTACCTTTTATGGAGGTATAGAAACTTAGTCTGTGCCTTTGATTACTATAAAAACTGAAACCATCTGCTCTCTCTTTGATGCAGGAATTGCTTTGGGTGACAGCAGCCACCTACATCTTTAGACCTCTCATGGTCTTCCTCTTTTGAGCATTTCCTTTTCTACTCAAACCCTGGTCTTTGAATCAGCAACCGCCATCCCAAGACAGTACTTCACACTCTTTCCTCTGCTCACAGAGTTGAAACCTCTAGCCAATTAATGTCTTCTGTTCACTCCCTGATTGTTCACCCTAAATGCCATTTCATACATGGTAGATAAGGATATTCCTTAGAGCATTCATTCTCATTTCTTTGTTTTTGTTTGTTTGCCTGGGGGTGTTTTTTTGTGGTGTTTGTTTTTGTTTTGGGGGACTGCTTTTATGGATGCCAGCTAGAACTATTCAATAGTATCTGATGCTGCCTCCTATTTCCATATTCAGTAAAAAGTCAGGATTGAGGAATACAAAAGTTCTTCCCCATTTGTAGTCTGACTTTAGTTGGATGATTTAAAACAATTCTAGTAGAGCTTTTTTTAAATTACCTAATTTAAATTAATATACCTAATTTAATTTCATATTTCCCATTATCTAGCATTTGTATTTTTTTTCAGCAAAAACACAGACATATTGTTTTCATCTGGGAAGTAAAGGTGGAACCTGAAAAAGGAAAAGCAAGATAAGTCAGTGCTAAAAGGGGTTGTTAGAGCATAGTCTCTCTCGGCATACTGATTCCAGCAACATCATCCTTTTGCTAACCCAAAGTAAAAACATATATCTAGACATGATTTCTTATAGCTACTATTAGGATAATTGCCTATAAATCCACAAAAACTACAGCAAAGCTTATTATGATCCTCATAATATCAAAGGATTTGGTTTTCACTATTCCCTGTCTGCTGATCTTTACCACCTATTTTTCTCATCCAATTCCCAAAAAGCTTTCTGGCTGTCATAAAACTTACATTTTAATATCCAGTATAATACTCTTCCTTTGCCTCCATGCAATAAGCCCAGCATTATCACATGAACACCTTGTGTCATCCACTCAATATAATATTTTTTTGTCCCAAATAAAAATAAATAGAAGAGAGTCCATGCCAAAGTAAACAACATTCATTTCAGAACATGGTCCAGAATTAGTGATCATTATTACTTTATTCACTCCAAAAGAGCTACCTATATGTTTATCTATTGTTTTTCCCCCCAACTCAGTCTTTCATTCAGTTAATAAATTGAATTTTAGTTTATTTTTGAAATGAAATTTTTATAAGTTCTTTCTGTGGGAAATTGTTAATGATAAACTTATTTGCTTCCATTTAAATTATCATTATTTAATCTTCATTTTTGAATGATGATTTTGGTAATTTAAAAATTTTAGGTTGACTTTTTTTTCTCTACATCTTAAAGATGTTCATCTATTATCTTCTGGCATGTATCATTTTTTCTACAAATTCTCCATTTGATCTAACAGCTTCTTTGAGGCAATATTTTCTCTATATTTATATAAAACATTTTTATACTTGGTTCTCCAAGTTCACGCAATTATAAATTAGTTTCATTTATTCTACTTGTAAATCATGATTTCTAAATCTGAGAATTTATGTCTTTCATAAACACCAGGAGTATTCTTCCCAGTATTCTTCAAATATTGCCTCCCTCCACATTGCCTTTTTCTACTTCTAGATTACTTACTAGACATATATTAGTTAGCACATTCTGTTTTTTCATCCATTCTGTCTTCTATATATTTTATCTTATTTAATATTTCCCATATTGTTATATACCTATGCTATATTCTGTGTCATTTAGTCAGTTATGTCTTCAAGTTTACTATCTTTTCATTTTAGTACTGGTATAATTTTTAGACATTATAATTGTTTATTTTATAAATCTGTCTTATTTCTACAGTGTTTCCCTTTTTTGTGTTTCCATTCTTTTTTTTCATTTAACTTCAATAATTGTAAACAAAGTTGTTGCAAATATTTGTAGTCAGTAATTCCAAAGTCCCATAACTCCAGATCTAATTATGCCACTGTATCACAGTGGTTTAAAAAAAAATGCCACTGTTCTTTATAGAATTTCCCCATGATTGTAGTATAAATACTCCTTTATAGCAAATTTCAGGCTACTAATGTTTTAAAAACCAGCACTCAATATTCCTGAATACTTAGTAAGTTTTCATAGGCTGTTGTGAGCCAATTCCATCGCCCTATTATCTCTGCTACTTCTCACTCATTGTGCCTTTTGTACTTTTGGATTATAAACTCATGTTTGGCACAGCTTAATATTTTTTTTAAATCCTGTGTGGCCTTAATTGAGGGAGTTTCTCTCCAGAGAACTTTTATTTATTCTTCCAGGTACTTTAAGGATTTAATCAATGAAGGAACACTTTTCATATTTACTTTTTTGCCTCCAGGATTCCCATACCATGCAGATAGAATAATTTCAAACTGCCAATCTGGGTGAAGGAGGCCTTTGATTAAGAATTCAAAGGAGAGTTTTTTTTTCCATACTGAGCTAGGAGATGAAAGAGACATGCTTTCTTCTCATGTCCCTTTGTCAGTGGATAGAGATAGTCTTCATATTGGACTCCTTGATACTTTGCTGGCTTTTTGAGAAGTTTATCTATGCATTTAAAAGTATCTGTGCATCAAAAGAAGTTTATCTCTGCATAATTATACTTAATTCATCATATTAGGTGTTCTGGAGAAGATTAATAAGCTACCTAATTTTCTACATTGTCAGTAAGAGAAATTTACATACAATTTTATGCCAATTTCAATCCAATATATTAAACCTGCTTTAACATTTTAAATATTATCAGTAAGTTAAAAAGAAATTTTTAAAACACTTCTTTAGGAGATGGTATAGCATTGTAATAAGAGTAAGGATGTAGAGTCAGAACAAGTAGGGTTTGATTTAAATTTTGCCACTAAGCCCAGCAACTACACTACTAGGCATTTATTCAAAAGATATAAAGGTAGTGATTCAAAGGGGCACATGAACCCCAATGTTTATAGCAGCAGTGTCCACAATTTCCAAAACATGGTAAATGCCCAAATGTTGTCCATCAACAGATGAATGAATAAAGATGTATTGTATGTCTATGAAGGAATATTACTCAGCCATCAAAAAGAATGAAATCTTGCCATTTGCAACAATGTGGCTGGAACTAGAGACTATTATGCTATGCAAAATAAGTCAGTCAGAGAAGGACAAATACCATATGATTTCACTCATGTAGAATTTAAGAAACAAAACAGATGAACATAGTGGAAGGGAAGGAAAAATAAAATAAGACAAAAAGAGAAAAGCAAACTATAAGAAACTCAACTAAAGGGAATGACTTGAGGGTTGCTGGAGGGGAGTTAGGTGGAGGGATGGGGTAACTGGGTGATGGGGATCAAGCAGGGCACTTTATGTAATGAGCACTGGGTGTTATATGCAACTGATGAATCACTAAATTCTACCTCTGAAAATAATAATATACTGTATGTTAACTAACTTTAATTTAAACTTAAGAAATAATACATAAATTTCCCCACTAATAGCTGCAGGACCTCAGGAACACGCTGCAACCTTTACACATCTTTATTTTCTTTTCCATTAAGACCACATAATGAGAGTTATGAGGGCAAATGAAATGATAGCTCTAAAGGATATCCTTTAGATATCCAAGCACACAGGTGCCTGATCTATAAAAAAGTTTAGCAAATTGTGGCTTCAAATACCTTTTATGTCTTAGAGCCATTTATGCAGATATTATCATTGGCAAAATATGTAACTTTAATGCAAATTATATTCTTATATCTTCAAAAAGTTTTTAATTATTTTTTTGCAGGAACCATTGAAAAACCAAAGCAGGTATCTTGGAATTGACATTAATTTACAGAATCATAGATAGTAGAGGTACTTAATGTAATAGTTATTGAATATTACTATTATATATATTTATGTTCCCAAACCATATGTTTTCCCTGGAAACATAATCTGAAAGGAAATGTATATATTTTACATGGTAGGAAAATTTGGTAAAGGATTGAAAATATTTCAGTTGATTTTTTTTAACCTTTGTAAAAGAATGCCCTACTTGTTTTGATTTTTGGAAGTACTTTGGTAACTGTTTGGGATAGACCCCATAACTACAGGAGTATGGTGAACTTACAAAAGATATTCACCAGTTTGTGGTATGGGCTCCTCACCTCTCAAATCTGTATACATGGCTTTTGGTTTTTTTAGGCATCTAATGTAAATGAAGATAAAATGAGATTTTAATGACTTTCCTTTGTTGATGACCTGGGTCTTTTGCCTGTGTTTCTTAATCCTTGGAATTTCAGTAATTTCATCAATACTTAGCTCTTTCTTAATCCTTATTTTTTTTCTGAAACAGAATACACCTTTTTGTATTTGAAACTTCAAGTCTTCTTATATATTAGCAAAGTATTCTTTATTACCTTCAGAAATTTTTTGTTTTATGTTTTCTTTCCCTTTTTCATGGTCCACAATAATAATCAGTATCTTAGCTCTCTGGTTTCAGTCTTCCACACCAACTACCCTTTCTCTACTCACTTTAATTTTTAGTTCTTATACCTCATTTTGTGATTTTTCTCAAAAATCTCAACATGATGTCTCTGGTTACTTTTTTAACACTGGCAGTTCTCCTTTTTTATTCTTCTAATAAGGCTTTTTAACCTATAATGGCTTTATTTCTTTAATTTTTTTTCTTTTTCAGCTCCCATTTCAACTTACTTTGTTTTGCAATTTCTTGCATCTTTAGTTTGACGTTATATTTCTCTCCTTTGAATTCTTGAAGTTTAGATGTCACTTTATTTTTGAAATATAGGGTAAGTTTTGCCTAGGTCTATTTCCTACCATAATTCTTCCTCCAACTTGTATTCATCTGATTTTTAATTTTTACATTCTCCTTTTATCATTTCTAAAAATAATTTTGCTTAAATTCTCTATGGTATGTCTGCTACTTACTATACATTTAAGTCTATATAATTCTATCCTGGCCTGCTATTTGACTTAGTAATTGTTAGCCATTTCCCTTTTGCTTTCTTTTTACTTTGATTATCCCCTTATAATTTGAGCTAGAAGACTTGAAATCTTAGCTATTTGGTTTGGTATGGAAGACAGGGAAACAGTAGTTGGAGACATAAATGTAGCTATGGTAGAATAACATCAACAGTTAAAGTTTGCAAGCATATGAAAACCCCAAACATTTTATGAAATTGCTATACCCTCTGCCCTAGATTGTATCTTTTGCTGGAGGGAAATTCCCTTTAGATGTCTTCTCATTCTTCAGAGAACAGAAGTTATACGTCAGGATACCTAATTATTATAGACACTTTTGTGGCAAAGATGTTTTTGTTGCTGTGCAATTATTGATTTATTCAAAAAAATTTATTGTTACTATGTACAAGATACTGTGATATCATCAAATAGTTTATGTTTTAGCTGAGGACAGAAACAGTTAAAACAAATAGGATAA
Source organism: Mellivora capensis (assembly GCA_004024625.1). Taxonomy (NCBI): domain Eukaryota; kingdom Metazoa; phylum Chordata; class Mammalia; order Carnivora; family Mustelidae; genus Mellivora; species Mellivora capensis. Next base: position 99,499 of record PISX010003778.1, on the reverse strand, counting down.
AATATTGTAGCCTTCCAGAACATGATAAATGCTAAGAAAAAATAAAACAGAGATGCAGGATAGAAGGTGTTAGGGATTAGTGTACATTTGTCTCTGCTAAGTTGAATACGAACAGTAACTCCAAAAATAATTCCCAGTTTTCCATTACTTTTCTCTATTCTACCTCTTGTCTGGGTTGCCTCTATTTAAACTTAGAAGGCCAAATTGTGGGTGGGGGGAAGTAGTGTGACCATATTGTCCTCATTTGGGTGTCCTTTACCATTCTACTATGAAAATGGATGCTGAGGACTTATGTTCTCTGCTTTCCCTGTAACCTTAATATGTCCCAGTTAAAATTCCTCTCACCCACCACTTTTAACATACATTAAGATACTACTAGACATATTTGGCATATGTTCCTGGGTTCTGTATCCTATCTTATTTGTCTCTATGTCCATTCATACAAATATTTATATAATTCCACCATGTTGGATAGCAATAGTAGTATTATAAATTTTAATAAACAGCTTGGCATATATTGAAATCACAATTGCTCTTTCAACAACATTTTCTTGACTACTCTAACAATCATTTATTCTTCTCAATGAACAGTAAAACCATCAATCCCAGTTCCAAAAATATTGGATTCTGATTGAAACAGCATAATATTTATGTATTAATTTGAACAGGAGTGATAGTTTAAGGTTCTCAATCCAGAAATATGTCTCTTCATTAATTCACATATTTGTTTTGTGTCCTATGACAGAATTTTATACTTTTTTAAAATTTTGGTCTTTTTTAAAGGTTTCATTTATATTTGAGAGAAAAACAGAGACTATGAGTTTGGGATAAGCAGGTTCCCCAGTGAACAGGGAGACAAACATGGGCTCCTTCCCAGGACCTTGGGATCATGACCTGAGCAAAAAAGAAGATGCTGAACCAACTGAGCCAGCCAGTCGCACCCAGAATTTTATAGTTTTAATACAGGTCCTATGTTTTTCATAAGTTTCTTCTTATTTTTTAACTTTAGCCTCTGTTGTGATAGAACATTACTTTCTATTTTTGAAATGGTAATTATTAGAACTGATATAGTGTGGCTTTTTATTTCCTAAATTTAGTTATTATATCTTAATTTTTAATTGAAGTATAATTGACATATATTAATTTCAGGTGTGTAACATATTGATTCCATAATTCTATACATTAATCAATGCTCATAACAATAAGTGTAGTTACCATCTGTCACCATACATTATTCTAATATTATTGATTATAATCCCTCTGCTCTACTTTTCATCTCCGTGACTTATTTATTTTATAACTAGAAGTTTTTACCTCTTAATGACCTTTATCTATTTCATACATCCCCTCACCCACCCTCTCTCTGGCAACCACCAGTTCTCTATATCTAAGAGCCTGTTTTTAATCCTAAAATTTGTATGGAACCAGAAGAGACCCCAAATTGCTAAGGAAATGTTGAAAAAGAAAAACAAAACTGAGGACATCACATTGCCTGATTTCAAGCTTTTCTACAAAGCTGTGATCACCAAGACAGCATGGTACTGGCAGAAAAACAGACACATAGACCAGTGGAACAGATTAGAGAGCCCAGATATGGACCCACAACTCTGTGTTAAAATAATCTTTGAAAAATCAGGAAAAAATATCCAGTGGAAAAAAGACAGTCTCTTCAATAAATGGTGCTTGGAAAATTAGACAGCTATGTACAGAAGAATGAAACTTGACCCCTCTCTTACACCATACACAAAGATAAACTCTTACACCATACACAAAGATAAACTGCCTCAACCTTGAGGCAGGAATCTATCAAAATCCTAGAAGAGAACATAGGCAGTAATCTCTTTGACATCAGCCACAGCAACTTCTTTCAAGATATGTCTCCAAAGGCAAAGGAAACAACAGTGAAAATGAACTTTTTGGACTTCATCAAGACCAAAAGCTTCTGCACAGCCCAAGAAATAGTCAACAAAATGAAGAGGCAACCCACAGAATGGGAGAAGATATTTGCAAATGATACTATAGACAAAGGGCTGATGTCTAAGATCTATAAAGAATTGCTTAATCTCAACACTCAAAAAAACAGATAATCAGGTCAAAAATGGGCAGAAGACATGAACAGACATGAATAGACACTTCCCCAATGAAGATGGCTAACAGACACATGAAAAAATGTTCAACAAAATTAGCCATCAAGGAGATTCAAATCAAAACCACATTGAGATACCACCTTACATCAGTTAGGAGGGCCAAAATTAACAAGACAGGAAACAATATGTGTTGGAGAGGATGTGGAGAAAGGGGAACCCTTTTACACTGTTGGTGGGAAAGCAAGGTGGTGCAGTCACTTTGGAAAACAGTGTGGAGATTCCTTAAGAAATTAAAAATAGAGCTACCCTATGACCCTGCAATTGCACTACTGGGTATTTACCCCAAAGATACAGATGTAGTGAAAAGAAGGGCCATCTGTACCCCAATGTTCATAGCAGCAGTGACCACAATCACCAAACTGTGGAAAGAGCCAAGTTGCCCTTTTACAGACAAGTGGGTAAAGAAGATATGGTCCATATATACAGTGGAATATTACACCTCCATCAGAAAGGATTAATACCCAACTTTTGAATCAACATGGACAGGACTGGAAGAGATTATGCTGAGTGCAATAAGTCAAGAAGAGAGAGTCAATTATCATATTGTTTCACTTACTTGTGGAGCATAAGGAATAACACAAGGACATTAGGAGAAGGAAAGGAAAAATGAATTGCGGGAAATCAGAGGGGAAGATGAAGCATGAGAGACTGTGGACTCTAAGAAACAAATAGGGTTTTGGAGGGGACTGGGATGGGGGGTTAGGTGAGTCTAGTGGTGGGTACTAAGGAGGGCAAGTATTGCATAGAGCACTGGGTGTGGTGTATAAACGATGAATCTTGGAACTTTGAAAAAATAAAAAAAAAAATAATCTGTTTTTAGATCCCTGTATAAGTGAGGGGTGCCTGGGTGGCTCAGGCAGTTAAGCATCTGCCTTCAGCTCAGATCATGATATCCAGGTCCTGGGATCGAGCCCTGCATCCCCCACCGGGTTCCTTGCTCAGCAGGATCTGCCCCTCCCTCTGCTCCTGTACTCTGTGCGTGCTCTCTCTCTCTCCCTCTCAAATAAATAAATAAAATATTTTTTGGAAAAAAAAACCCTCCCATATAAATGAAATCATATTGTATTTGTCTTTCTCTGTTTGACTTATCTTACTTGGCATAATACCCTAAAAGTCCATCTATGTTGTTGCAAATGGCAAGATCTCAGGCTATTTTATGGCTAAGTCAATTCCTGTATGTCTATGTTTATGTGTATCACATCATCTTTACCTATTCATCTACCAATGGACATGTATTGTTTCCATATTTTGGCTATTATAAATAATGCTGCAATAAACATAGGGGTTCATATATATTTTAAAATTAGTGTTTTTGTTTTCTTTGAGTAAAAACCCAGCAGTTGAAGTACTGAATCATATGATACTTCTATTTTTAATGCTTGAAGGAACCCCTGTGTTGTTTTTCACAGTGGTTGCACCAGTTTACATTCCCAAGAGTGCAGGAAGTTTCCCATTTCTCCACATTCTTGCCATGACTTGTTATTTTTTTGTCCTTTTGTTTCTAGCCATTCTGAATGGTATGAGGTGATACCTCCATTGTGATTTTGATTTGTGTTTCCTTGATGATTGGTGATGTTGATCATTTTTTCATACATCTATCGGCCATTGGCATGTCTTCCCTTGGAAAAATGTCTATTTTTTTTTTTTGGTGTTAAGTTTGTAAATTATTTATTTATTATGTGTTTATTTTTTATTAACATATAATGTGTTATTAGCCCCACGGGTACAGGTCTGTGAATCACCAGCTTTACACACTTCACAGCACTCACCATGCACATACCTTCCCCAATGTCCATAACCCGACCACCCTCTCCCTACCCACCCTCCACCCGGCAACCTTCAGTTTGTTTTGTGAGATTAAGAATCTCTTATGGTTTGTCTCCCTCCTGAGCCCATCTTGTTTAATTTATTATTTTCCTACCCCCCAACCCCCTTCCCTGCCTCTCAACTTCCTTGTATCATGGAGATCATATGATAATTGTCTTCCTCTGATTGACTTATTTCGCTAACCATAATACCCTTTAGTTCCATCCACGTTGTCGCAAATGGCAAGATTGCATTTCTTTTGATGGTTACATAGTATTCCATTGTATATATATACCACCTCTTCTTTATCCATTCATTTGTTGATGAAAATCTAGGTTCTTTCCATAGTTTGGCTATTGTGGACATTACTGCCATAAACATTCAGGTCCACATGCCCCTTCGGATCACTACATTTGTATCTTTAGGGTAAATACTCAGTAGTGCAATTGCTGGGTCATAGGGTAGCTCTATTTTCAACTTTTGAGGAACCTCCATGCTGTTTTCCAGAGTGGTTGCACCAGCTTGCATTCCCACCAACAGTGTAGGATGGTTCCCCTTTCTCCACATCCTCATCAACATATGTTGCTTCTTGCCTTATTGATTTTAGACATTTTGAAAGCATCTATCATTTCCTGACTTGTTAATTTTAGCCATTCTGACTGGTGTGATGTGGTATCTCATTGTGGTTTTGATTTGTGTTTCCCTGATGCTGAGTGATGTGGAGCATTTTTTTCACGTGTCCGTTGGCCATTTGGATGTCTTCTTTGCAGAAATGTCTGTTCATGTCCTCTGCCTATTTCTTGATTGGATTATTTGTTCTTTGGGTGTTGAGTTTGATGAGTTCTTTTAGATTTTGGATACTAGCCCTTTGCATTGTCATTTGATATGTCATTTGCAAATATCTTCTCCCATTCTGTCAGTTGTCTTTTGATTTTGTTAACTGTTTCCTTTGTTGTGCAGAAGCTTTTGATATTGATGAAGTCCCAGTAGTTCATTTTTGCCCTTGCTTCCCTTGCTTTTGGTGATGTTTCTAGGAAGAAGTTGCTGCGGCTGAGGTCAAAGAGGTTGCTGCTTGTGTTCTCCTCAAGGATTTTGATGGATTCCTTTCTCACGTTGAGGTCCTTTATCCATTGGGAGTCTATTTTCGTGTGTAGTGTAAGGAAATGGTCCAGTTTCATTTTTTCTGCATGTGGCTGTCCAGTTTTCCCAACACCATTTGTTGAAGAGACTGTCTTTTCCATTGGACATTCTTTTCTGATTTGTCAAAGATTAATTGACCATAGAGTTTAGTGTCTATTTCTGGGCTCTCTATTTTGTTCCATTGATCTATGTGTTTGTTTTTGTGCCAGTACCATACTGTCTTGATGATAGCTTTGTAATAGAGTTTGAAGTCTGGAATTGTGATGCCACCAACTTTGGTTTTCTTTTTCAATATTCCTCTGGCTATCGGGGTCTTCTCAGGTTCCATATAAATTTTAGGAATATTAGTTCCATTTCTTTGAAAAAAATGGATGATATTTTGATAGGGATTGCATTAAACATGTAGATTACTTTAGGTAGCATAGACATTTTCACAATATTTGTTCTTCCGATCCATGAGGATGGAACGTTTTTCCATTTCTTTGTGTCTTCCTCAATTTCTTTCATGAGTACTTTATAGTTTTCTGAGTACAGATTCTTTGCCTCTTTGGTTAGGTTTATTCCTAGGTATCTTATGGTTTTGGGTACAATTGTAAATGGGATTGACTCTTTAATTTCTTCTGTCTTGTTGTTGGTGTATAGAAATGCAACTGATTTCTGTGCATTGATTTTATATCCCGACACTTTACTGAATTCCTGTACAAGTTCTAGCAGGTTTGGAGTGGAGTCTTCTGGCTTTCCACATAAAGTATCATATCATCTGCAAAGAGTGAGAGTTTGACCTCTTCTGTGAAGAATCAGATACATTTAATTTCTTTTTGTTGTCTAATTGCTGAGGCTAGGACTTCTAGTACTTTGTTGAATAGCAGCGGTGATAATGGACATCCCTGCCATGTTCCTGACCTTAGGGGGAAAGCTCTCAGTTTTACCCCATTGAGAATGATATTCGCTGTGGGTATTTCATAAATGGCTTTGAAGATATTGAGGTATGTACCCTCTATCCCTACACTATCAGGAGTTTTTATCAGGAAAGGATGCTGTACTTTGTCAAATGCTTTTTCAGCATCTATTGAGACTATCATATAGTTCTTGCTCTCTTTCTTTTATTAATATATTGTATCACATTGATTGATTTGTAGATGTTGAATCAACCTTACAGCCCAGGAATAAGTCCCACTTGGTCATGGTGAATAATCCTTGTAATGTACCATTGGATCCAATTTGTTAGTATTTTGGTGAGAATTTTTGCATTCATGTTCATCAAGGATATTGGTCTGTAATTCACTTTTTTGATGGGGTCTTTGTCTGGTTTTGGGATGCAGGTAATCCTGGATTTTGATCCTCCCTTTGCCATATTATTACTGCAGTTTGCACCAATATACCTTCTGCCCCCCTCTCTTCTTCTTATGGGATCCCAATTATTCTAATATTGTTTCATCTTTGGTATCACTTACCTCTCTAATTCTCCCCTCATGGTCCAGTAGTTGTTTGTCTCTCTTTTGCTCAGCTTCTTTATTCTCCATCATGTGGTCTTCTATATCACTAATTCTCTCTTCTGCCTCATTTATCCTAGCAGTAAGAGCTTCCATTTTTTTATTGCTCCTCATTAATATATTTTTTTGATTTGAACTTTGTTATATTTTATTTCTTTTATTTCTCCATATCTTCTCCAATATCTTCCATGCTTTTTTGAGCCCAGCTAGCACCTTGATAATCATCATTCTGAACTCTAGTTTGACATATTACTAATGTCCATATTGCTTAGTTCCCTTGCCATTGGTACTGCCTCTTGTTCTTTTTCTTGTGGTGAGTTTTTCTGCCTTGTCATTTTATCTAGATAACAATAGATGAATGAGAGAACAAAATACTAAAAGGGTGGCAAAGACCGCAGAAAAATATATGCTAGCAAAATCAGAAGAGACCTGAAATGGGGGAGAAAAAAGGGGGAAAATATTTTAAGAATATTTTTAAAGATATTTTAAATAAAAATATTTTAAAAATGGAAAAAAAATATATATATATAAAACATTATACTGGTGAATAGAAAAGAGCCACCCACTAGATTTTGGGTGTATTCTGGTTTCTTTGGAGAAACTACCTGCCAAAATTTTAAAGGAAAAAAATATATAGATATCTATCTACACACACACACACACACACACACACACACACAATAAGGGCAAACACGGGGAAGGGATGGAATATGACTGTAAAGAAGAAAATTTAAAGAGATTCAAAAAGAATTGATACGAAGTTTTTTGGAAAGCAAAAGAAAGAAAAAAAGGAGGAGAGAATGTTATCATGCCGGAGACTAGAATAAAGCCATGTGCTAGATTTAAGGTATATTTTGATTTATTAGAAGAAATTTTATCCCAAAATTTTAAAGAAACCTATAGGTACACAAAAAATAAGGTCAAGTAAATGAAGGGATAAAATATGACTATAACAATAAAAATTTTAAAGGATTTTTTAAAAGGCATTGATAAGATAAAATAGCTTAAAAAACATTAAAATAGGAAAGAGGATAAGTTAAAAAAATAGAATAAGAAAAAAATAACATTAAAAAATTTTAACTTTGAAAGACTAAAGGATCATGGAAAGAAAACCATGAATTCTATGTGTTGCTTTCCCCAGCTCTGGAGTTTCGCAGTTCTCATTGATCTGAGAACTTAGTCTTGACTGGATGTTCTTGCTGATCTTCTGAGGGTGGGGCCTCTTGCAGTGATTCTCAAATGTCTTTGCCTGAGGTGGAATTGCACCGCCACTTAGCCAGGCTATATAATCAGCTTGGCTTTGCTCCTGGTAGCTTTTGTTCCCTGAAAGCTTTACCTTTTCCTTTTGTTCCATGAATGCTTTTTTTGGCAGCCTCCAAGTGTGCCATCTGAGAAAAGCAGTCAATCCCTCCCATCTCCTTGGTCTCCAGTGCACTCTGAGCTCACCCAGCCTGTGACTGAGCATTTCTATCTCTGGTACATGGCCCCATTTGGAGTCTCAGAACCCAGAAAATTCCTGCAGAGTAATCCCATGCAGCTCCTCCTGAAGGAGGAAGTAGGGGGTCTTTCTGGATCTACCACTTATGGTGTCCCTGCTTGAAGGGCAGTGGTTGGACTGTGCCTCGGATCACAGTTTAAGATAATCCTGAGCTGAGAGTGCACTCCTCAGCTCTGTTTCTGTAGCTGGCTTTCCTGCTCCAATACCTGGGAGCTCTGCCACACTTAGACACCCCCAGTCTTTCTGTGACCCTGCAGGTCCTGAGACCACATGGGTCCTGAGACCACACTGTCCCCATGAGGGCTCCACCCTCCCCCCTTTGCCTATGAAGCAACATCCCTCAGTGGAGCAGACTTCTAAAAGTTCCAATTTTGTGCTCCACTGCTCTCTTCACTTGCTGGGAGCTGGCCCCTCCCTACAGTGGTCTCTCTTCCCGTGGCTTCAGATTCACTTCTCCATAAGTCCTACCTTCTGGAAAGTGGTTGATTTTCTGTTCCTAGAATTGCCGATCTTCTCTTCTATCTCCTGTTGAGTTTGTAGGTCTTCAGAATGGTTTGATAACTATCTAGCTGAACTCCTGAGACCTGATGATATTTCAGTCTCCTATTCCTCTGCCATCTTGCTTCCTCCTCCTGTAATTTTGTCTTGTTCCTTCATTTGGGAGAGATTTTTCTGTCTCTTCATTTTGCCTAACTCCCTATATTTGTTTGTATATATTTGGTAGGTCAAGCATGTTTCCTTATATTGAAAGTAGTGACCTTATGAAGATGTCCTGTGATACCCTGTAGCACAACCTTCCCTGGTCACCAGAACCAGGTGCCCCAGGGCTGCCCCTGTGTGTGCTGTGTGTACCTACTATTGTGACTGGTCTGCAATTCTTCCAGCCAGGCCAACTGCAATGAACCAGTTTGCCTGCTGGGTGCACTGGACAGGGTTTGGTCCCAACACTTTTGAGGGTCTTGTCTGAGGTCACTGTGGGCTCACTACTGGGTGGTGCCAGCAGTCAATCAAATGTCTGCATTTAGCCACTCTGCCATAATTTCAGGTGCATGAAGGTTAAGTCTTACTCCCTGCAAAGGCAGCTAAGAGGCTGGCTGCAAGAACTGTGAACATGCTAATGTATGAAGTTCTTTCCCCTCAACCCCCAACTCCTTCCCAGGGCCAGAGATACTTTGGAGGGATATCTGTTGAGGTGAGTGAGATTAAATGGGATGAGTCCACAGGAGAATGTCATTGTTGGGCATACAATTTTAGCAAGGTAAATAGAGTGTTTATACTAGTTCCCACAAGAATGGGCATTAAACCCACTGATTTTTAAAGCTCTTGAAGTTAAACCATACTAATACTGAAAGCCCAATGTTATATGGACTCATCTTCCCAGTGCAGGTGCCCAGAGCTGGGAGTGTGTAGTGTGGGGTCTGATCCTCTTGCTTTTCATAGTTGTAATGTCCCTCCCTTTTGTGGTCAGTCCCACCAAAGGTTCAGTTCCCAGCTGTGTTTCCACCCCTTTACACTTTTCAATATGCCCTCCTCTCCACGAATAACTGTGGAAGGTCTGTTCTGCCAGTCTTCAGGTGATTTTCAGAGTTAGTTGAATAGATGTAGCTATTATCACAGTATGTCTATGGGACAAATTGAGCTCAAGATCCTCGTACCCCATCATCTTATGCTACTCTGGGCTAGCTCTCAACACATTCCTAAAAGACTAAAATCCAAAAGAAGATTCAATATTTACTGAAAACTATGTTTTAAGTAATGTAGTCTGTAGCATTAGCTTTTGGGAGGCAGTCCTGTCAAAATATTTTCCAGTTCTGAGCTTAGTCTCTACTGAAAGCCATTTGTCTTCTCATATATATTGCTGCAAAGCTCCATACTCCTCCACTAGATACTGGTGTAAATATTCACACCACACAAACTTAGGGAATGCTTGTGTAATTAATTCTTTAATTCAATTCTGAGACCTAACATTTTACTTACTCCATTTCATTTTATTAGATTGATACTAAAACCTACAATGCTATAATTCTAAGACTTAAGAAAAATAACAATCTGCTGAAAGATTTGGTTGATATGTATTTACATGATCTTTTCTTTCTTTTTCTTTTTCTTTATAGGTCGAAAGTTTAAAAAGTTCAATAAAGTCAGAGTTATGAGAGCACTGGATGCTGTTGCTCTCCCACAATCTGTGGGCATTCCAAGTGAAAGCCAAGCCCTAAGCCAAAGAATCTCTTTTTCACCAACTCAAGATATACAGTTGATCCCTCCACTGATTAACCTGCTAATGAGCATTGAACCAGAGGTGATCTATGCAGGACATGACAACACCAAACCTGATACCTCCAGTTCTTTGCTGACGAGTCTTAACCAACTAGGCGAGCGGCAACTTCTCTCAGTAGTCAAGTGGTCTAAATCATTGCCAGGTAATAATAATTTGTGTATAGTAGCATAGAATGAAAATTTTATATTTCTTATACAAGTCGATTTTTAAAGTCTGTACAGTAAATTAAACATTGTGTAAACAGCATGTTATATAACGTATTTCAGCAGTTCAAAATACTTACTTAGGATCTTAAATAATATGTTTCTTATCTAGGACACTACTGTGTGCTATGGAAATACAGAAGTCATAGATGACACTTTGAGTCTTGATGATTCCAAAATTACATGCATGAAACAGTTAAGGAACAGCATAAGTTTATGTGTTCAAGCACAGATGTAATAGTAGTTCAGAGAAAAAGAAATTCTCCATCTTCTTAAAAATGTTGAGTTCATTTTAAGTGCTACTTTAACCAACCTCAAATAGTTAAAAATAAAAATAAAAAAATTATGCTGAGTGAATAAGTCAAACAGAGAGAGTCAATTATCATATGGTTTCACTTATTTGCAGAGCATAACAAATAACACGGAGGACATGGGGAGATGGAGAGGAGAAGGGAGTTGAGGGAAATTGGGGGGGAGATGAACCATGAGAGACTATGGACTCTGAAAAACAACCTGAGGGTTTTGAAGGGGCAGGGGGTGGGAGGTTGGGGGAGCCAGGTGGTGGGCATTATGGAGGGCACGCATTACATGGAGCACTGGGTGTGGTCTAAAACTATGAATTCTGTTACGCTGAAAAGAAATGAAATAAAAAAATACATGAAGAGAAAAAAAAATTTACCTGTGAAGATTTTTTTATCTTCACATTCTCAAAGAGAGTGAAAGGAAATTTTTATACTGAATTTAGCAGCAACTCTTTTAATGTTGCAAAAATGTTATCTGTGTGTAAGGAAAAAAGAATGATGACATCCACCAGTATTATAGGTACCATTTCCATTAACTGTAAGGTAACAATAAGGGAAGCTTATTTGATAGTTTAGTTTGATAATTTAGATTAGCAAATAATTGTGTGACCCATGATCTTTTAAAAATACTACATGAATGATGAAAATGGTCAATGAACCAGAGTGATTATATTGAACTCTTTGAAAGGACTCATGCATTAAAGTCAAACCTTTCAGTTGACTTTAAACCAGAATACAGTTTTTACTCACTTGAGTCACTCAGTAGGTGGCTATTGCATACCTTCTGTGTGCATGACCTAAACAGTAGTATTAAAAAGCCAGAAATGTAGGCTCATGGTGTGAACACATTTTGGTACAACATATCCTAGCTTTTGATCTTCAGCTTTTGCACATGAAACAAATTTATTTTATCCATTCATTCACATGTTACTTGGTCTGTAAAAGATAAACTTTCATTACATGAGGCCTATTAATAAATCAGGATGTCAGTTTACTTACTTAGAGTACAAAAAAAGATGCTGCTAGTGAAACATGTTGACGGGTCAATATAATAAGAAAGTGTATTTTGGAAGTCAGATTAAGATCAGACACAAAATAATAATCATAAAAAAGGTGATGGTATGCCTGAGGGCTCCAAGGCATGTATCTGCAGGTCCCTGAAAGGATGCTTGTTGCCTGATCAGGGCCTCCTCTTTTTTTCCTTTGTTTATGCTCTTCTATTATCTTGGACCCACTATGGTAATTGCAGCTTATCTGACATCTCTCTCATGATATTTTAGAGATATTGTTGCTCCAATATAATGGAGACTTGCAGGATGTTTTAGCCACATGACAGCACTTTTAAAATATTGTCTTAAGATACACTGCATCTGACATATTGTATCTATTATGTGAATGATTTTACATTGACTTTTAGCTATAAGTTCAGAGTAATATTTTCTTATTTGGAGCTTGAAGTGACACAATATTTGCAAAATTTTTAAAAAATGAACAAGACAAAGAATAGGAGAATGGAGGAAGAGGATCTTAAGTTCACCTCATCCTAGGGGCACACCAAAGTAACAACTACATCTGTGTAACTCACTCTGAAAATGATGTGAAGGTTGGAAGAACATAGCTTCCTTAGTTAATCACGGAGAGGAGACCACATTGAAAAGGAGAAGAGGGGCAGAGATATGGTTGGGAGCCAAAACCCCAGCAAGACTAACCACAAAAGGGAGAGACATCACAAGCATGGAGAAACTACAAGATCAAACCCACCAGGCACCCTCACAACAAGGGACATGCACTGAGAAGATGAGTAACATCTAGCCTGCCTTAATTTGGCAAGCTTTGAAAATCAGCTGTGCCTAACTCTGGGTACATTAAAAATTAGTGGGCTTAGCTCTGAGAGGGTCAAAGGGCCATAGGAAACTGAACTCCTCTCCTTAAAGAGCTAGCACAATAAATAACCCAACCAACCCAATGCAGACTTTAATAGCAGTTTGAATAGTGCCTGGGGTATATGTGAAGAGTAATTTACTAATCTTAGAGCATGGGCTAGAGGGACATAGATCTACAGGAGATTTCTTCAGGAACAAAATAGCTGGCAGATACCATCTCTCCTCCCTCCCTCCAGCCTAATTCACTAGGCACTGTGGATATCAGCAGGAACACCATTTATCTTGTTAGCACCATGTGCCCTAAATCATGTTCCACTGCAGACTCACCCCATCTGTCTTGCCCACTTCAGCAAGCATTTGTCAAAAGGAGCTCCTGCCCTGACACACTGTGTAAGCAGCTCCAGTAGGGACTGAAATGAAATAGAGACTAGAAAATAATACAAAAGCTACTACAAGTGGTAAGGGATTCTAGAAATGTTGTCTAATAAAATTCATAATGTCTTCAGAAAACAATAATGGAGAAAATAATGTAGATTAAACTACCAATGTGTAAGAAATGTCAATGGCTACATGTCTGCAGCCATTTCATGGTGAGTAGCACAAAGAAAGATTGGGGAAAATATTCTCTTGGTGTTTGAAACCACAGTCTGATTTGTCAAAGAAGTCATTCATGTCATTGCAAATTAAGCCTGAATCTGACATTTGCTTTCATGGTTTCACTTTGCCTTCCTCATCAATCTAAATGAAAGTATTAACTAACATTTCTGTTGGAACTACAACCATTTGTAGTAATTGTTTATCAGTAACACGAGTTCAGTCAAGAAAAAAAAATGTTCTATGCAAATATTTAAGAATTTATAAGAATTTATAATAGAATTTTACATATAAGAATTTATATGTAAGAATTTATAATAATTTATTCTTATTATAAGAATTTATAATAAAGTGTCATTATTTGTAAAAAAAAATAATAATACAAAAGATCAATGATAGCAGGAGCTTGTTCTTTTGAAAATAAGCAAAGTTGATAATCTTGAGCCATATCTACCAAGAAAAAAGAGGACTAAAATAAATAAAATCAGAAGTGAAAGAGGACAAATAACAATCAACACCACAGAAATGAAAGGACTGTAAAAAACTATTATGAAAACTTACATACCAGCATATTGGACAACGCGAAGAAATGAATAAACTCCGAGAAACATGTAACTACAAAACTGAATCAGAAAGATCTAGGAAATTTGAACAGACCAATTACTAGTAAGGAAATTGAATCAGTAATCAGAAAAACTCTCAACAAACAAAAGTTCAGGACAAGTTGGCTTCACAAGTAAATTTTACCTAGCATTTTAAAAAGAGTTAGTACATTTTGTTTTCAAATTATGCCAAAATTTAAAAGGAAAGAAAAATTTCCAAATTCATTCTACAAGACCAGCATTACCTTGATATAGAGAAGCTGTGCGCAGTAGCAGTATCATAGCCAATGTGGTTTATCCCAGGCGCTATTATTGCTAATTGAAAACCTTGATATAGAGAAATTTGTTGCATTTCTATACATCAATAATGAATTAGCAGAAAGGGAAATTAAGAAAACATCCCCATTTACAATGGTGCCAAAAAGAATAAAATATCTGTGAATAAACATAACCAAGTAAGGTGAAATACCTGTACTCTGAAAATTAAAAAAAAATCAGTGAAGGAAATTGAAGATGACACAAACAAATGAAAAGATATTCCATGCTCATGGATTGGATAAATTAATATTGTTAAAACGTCCAAATCACCCAAAGCAACCTACAGGTTTAATGGTATCCCTATTAAAATACCAAGAGCATTTCCTACAGAACTAGAACAAACAGTCCTAAAATTTGTATGGAACCACAGACAAACCCAAAGAGCCAAAGCAATCTTGAGAAAGGAGAACAAAGCTGAAGGTTTCACAGTCCCATACTTCAAGAAATAATACAAAGTTGGAACAATCTAAACAATCTAAGCAGTATGGTATTTCCATGGAATCATACATATAAATCAAAGGAACAGAATAGAAACTGCAAAAGTAAACCCACAACTATATGGTCAATTAACCTTCAACAAAGGAGGAAAGATTATGTAATTGGAAAAAGTCTCTTCAACAAATAGTGTTAGAAAACTGGACAGCAACATGCAAAAGAATGAAATTGGACCACTTTCTAACATCATACACAAAAGTAAACTCAAAATGGATTAGGACCTAAATGTGAGACCTGAAACCATAAAAATCTTAGAAGAGAGCTTAGTAAATTCGCTGACATAACGACATCTTTCTCGATATGTGTCCTGAGGCATGGGAAACAAAAGCACAAATAAACTATTGGGAATCCATTCAAATAAAAAGCTTCTGCACAACAGAGGAAACAACCAACAAAACTAAAAGACAACCTACTGAATGGCAGAAGCTATTTCCAAAAAACATATCTGATAAAGTGTTAGTATCCAAAATATATAAAGAACTTATGCAACTCAACACCAAAAACAAACAAGAAAACCAAATAGCCCAATTTAAAAATGGGCAGAAGACGTGAACAGACATTTTTCAAAGAATATATCCAGATGCTAACAGACCCACGAAAAGATGCTCAACATCAGTCATCACCAGGGAATAAAACCAAAACCACAGAGATATCACTTTACATGTGTGAGAATGGCTAGAATCAAAAAGACAATAAATACCAAGTGTTGACAAAGATAATGGAGAAAAAGGAACCCTCACACATTTTTGGTGGGAATGTACATTGGTGCTATCACTGTGGAAAATCATGTTGAGTTTCCTCAAAAAGTTAAAAATAGAACTATCATATGATCCAGTAATAACACTTCTGGATATTTACCCAAAGAATACAAAATACAATTTCAAAAGGATATATATACTTCTGTGTTTATTGCAGCGTTATTTACAATAGCTAAATTATGGAAGCAGTCGAAGTGTCCATTGATAGATGAATGGATAAAGAATATATGGTGTGTGTGTGTGTGTGCGTGTGTGTGCGTGCGTGTGCATACAATGTTTCTCAAGCACTTTTACAGTGAGTATTGGCATCCTGGGGCTTTCATCACCCAAGTATTAAGAAGTCACTGATAATAAATTAATGTTAGAGAGAGTAATTGAAGGAAACTTAGAGGCATAAGTTATGGGTTGATCAAGGAGGATCCTGAAAGTCAGGGTAGGCTTTGGAAATTAAATTAATAAGTACTTATTTTCAATTCAATTTTACCTTGAAATATTATTTATCCTTTATATCAGTATGTTACAGAAGAATTTACATGACTGAGAGGTTTGAGGGAAATAATTTAAAATTTCTCCCGACTCTTCTGTTTATTTTGTGAAAAAAAAATCTATGAGGGTCAATGCTTTAACATTTTTAAACATTATATTTTTTAAATATCTTACTTTTTCATCTCAGCCAGACTACTTGCAGTCAATAGTATCAGAAGACTAGGACAGTCCTTTGCCTTGTTTTCTGCCTTTGAAGCATGCCAAAATACCTTTTGTGTCAGGGAAAGCCATTGCATATGTGACAAAGGATTTTTTCTTTCATTAAATAAAATGAATAAATCAAATTGCTTCCCCCAGAAAAGTGATGGGAAAGAAATGAAACTAGCCTATGGGTAAAGCCAAGTTTTGATAATACTGTTATGAAGACTTTTAAAAATGATTTTTCTAGCATTCTGGTCCACTGAAATTACTGTGGCTTATATCAACATACTTTCTTTTATCAAATCTAATGAATACTTTTAACCCTTAACATGTTTTGCATGCCTTTGAGGCCACTGACAAAGTACCATTTCTGGCTGATACTCTTAATTTGGCATTTGTCATTTCCCTTCAGATAGATATGTTTGTCTCAATTTATACATTTTGTTTCCTTTGTGTATTTGTTTTTCAATTCACATCATAAATTTGGCATTTCCTGCATTCCATCTTCTACTCCAGTAGTTTCTAATTCTACACAGACTAGATGAGCCCATTCATAGCCTTGTCTTCAACTACCACTATATTCTTGTGACTTCTAAATACACAGTATCAACCCAGACCCTCTAATGAACTATTGAACTATGTATTTCAATTATTTATTATGTATTTCCACTGGATGAATTTCCAGGTCAACATGACCGTCTACTCCATAAACCTAAAACCTTTTTCTTTATCTTGAAATGGTGCCTCAGATAGAATCTTGGGTATCATACTGGGCTCACTTTTCTCCTTCACCTCCTGTCCAGTTAGTTATCAAATTCTGTCAACTCTACTTATTAAATATATGATTCATTGTATATGCTACTTCCACTGCTGTTGCCCTTAGTTGAGGTCCTTGCCCCTTTGCCTAGATTTCAGTTGTAGCTTTTTGACTAACCTTATTACCACTTTCACCCTACCACCAAACAATCCTTTTCTGCCACCAGTATCATCTTTCTAAAACAATTATAACCAAGTATATTATTTCCTTTTCTTTTCATAACAAAGTCCAAACTTCTTAATTTTAACATCCAAGATTCTTTTGTGATTTGACTCCTGAATTTACAATGTTATCTCTCATTCTTCCTCTTCAAGCAACTCTAAGTTTCAATTCTCCCAATACTCTTTGCTCAGTATCTGCCTTCTTTTTCCCATATCGTTACCCTACCTGAAGATCCTTCCTTTCTTCCACATTTTCTCCCTGGCTGGTCCCTAACTAGCCTTCAGAATTCTAATTACCTGTCACTTGCCCTGAAGACTAATTCCCTGGCCTTCCCAGACTGAGTTAAATCCCCCTTGCTCTACCATATCACATTTGCCTTTGTTAACCACACTATCACTGTGAGTTAAAATTATGTTCTCATTTTCTGTTTCACCAGACTGCAAGTGTTAAAGGCAGAAACATCTTTCTAGTCTTTATGCCCAATTGCAACCAGAATGCTTCACCCAGTAGGGATGTTTAAAGAGTATTTATAGAAATTTAAATTACAGAATTGATAAAAAAAAAAAGGAACTGTGCTATCTTAAATCATTAGCCATCAAGTCCTTATTCATAAAAAAATCATATATATTTTGGTGATTGTATGTTAGTGATTGTGCTGTAGCTTTTTTGTACTCCTCAAACTTCACTCATACTTTGTGTCAGAAGGTGCTGACATTGGGGTACAGATGGCCCTTCTTTTCACCACATCTGTATCTTTGGGGTAAATAGAAGGGCCATCTGTACCCCAATGTTTATAGCAGCAATGGCCACGGTCGCCAAACTGTGGAAAGAACCAAGTTGTCCTTCAACAGACGAATGGATAAAGAAGATGTGGTCCATATACACTATGGAGTATTATGCCTCCATCAGAAAGGATGAATACCCGACTTGTAGCAACATGGACGGGACTGGAAGAGATTATACTGAGTGAAATAAGTCAAGCAGAGAGAGTCAATTATCATATGGTTTCACTTATTTGCAGAGCATAACAAATAACACGGAGGACATGGGGA